>JAVJIF010018931.1:0-91203 GCA_038442645.1 Agave tequilana
AACCGCTATTGAAGAGGCGAATGATCTCTCAACTATGACATTAAAAAACCTAATCGGTAATCTATGGCATATGAAGTGCAATTAGAAGAAAGAAAGAAGGACGAACGACAACACCGCTCAAAGAGAAAGAAATTGCCTTCCATGCATCTTCCGACACGGATGATTCCAATGATGATGAAAAGGAGATGGCAATGCTTTCAAAGAAATTCAGGAGATTTCTAAAGAAAGGTAAATTCAAATGCTTTAATTGTAATAAACCAGGTCATATGAAGATGGATTGTCCCTTTGCTCAAGAAGAAAGAAAAATACAAGAGCAAAAGTTCAGAAAGAAGAAAAACTACGAAGCCTCATGGGAAAACTGTGATTCCTCGTCCTCTGACGAAGAAGAAACCACTGAACGTGTCAACCTATGTTACATGGCACTAGAAGATTGATCAGGTATCATTTTCTGAACTTTCTGATGCATTTCATGAATTGTTTATTGATCTGAAAAATGAAAAATTGAAAAAATAAAGTTTTATCAAAAGAAACATGAAAAACTTTTAAAGGAAATTCATGTTATGCTTTACAATATTCTTCTATAAATTCTCAACAAGATGAGTTTGAAAAAGTCATATCATCTTTGAAAAATGAAAATGAGAAGTTTTATAAAAGAGAACATTTTTCTGAAAAAGGAAACTGAATCTTTGAATAAAAACGATTTCTATTTTAGATAAAGATATTTCAGTTTTCAAAAGAAATATGAAGATCTTTTGCAAATGTGACTAAGTTCAATAAAGAAAAGAAAATTGAATGAATTATTATCTTTTCAGAAGTTTGTCACATGATAATCATTATGGTATTGGATATAAGGAAAAGTATTCATATGTTAGTAATCCATATGTGAAAGAAAGTCTAATCATGTTTCAAAAAAGAATTAAGACAAAGTTTATATTGGATTCCTAAGATTTAAGTTTTCATGATAAAAATACATATATTGCTTCATACTTCATGATATATGTGATTCTTGCAACTATGTGTATACTAAAGGTGAAAACCAAATTCTAAATGGATTTGGACTCCTAAAGGTTAATATGTTCTTTTATGTTTGTACCATCTAACGTTTATCTTGCAGGTACCATGTAAAAATTGATAAGAACATATATATATACATATATTTTACTAATAATTTTTGCAGGGGGAGACAAAGTCTTTTTCATATTTGTTATACCAATTTCTGCAGGGGAGGAAAATATAACATATTTTCGGCAGGGGGAGCCACTTGTGCACACAAAGCGTCATCAATCAAAAAAGGGGGAAAGAATGTTGAAACTTGTTTTGATGAAGACTTTTGTGAAGCATGTTCATTTGGAGCTCTAACACACGAAGAATCAAGAGTTCTACATGATCAATTGTCCCAGAGAGTTGATATGATGTGGTTTGTAATTATGAAATAGCATGTAAAAAGCCTTGATGCATACACACATATCATTATCCATTAGTCGACTTATAGTCCCTTTATAGTCGACTAATCATCTTGTAGTCGACTAACCCAAACCCCATAGTCGACTAGTCTTGTGTCCAAAACAGACCCAACTCTCTGTTTTCTACATTAGTCGACTTGACAGTAAAATGTAGTCGACTAATAGCATTTGTAGTCGACTAATCCCTGCCCCTAGTCGACTAATAGCTGGTCCAGTCGACTTGAAAGTTAGTTGCAGTTGACTTGATTCAGTTTATCCAGAAACCTGTCATTCCGAGCTTATCTTGACCTAGTCGACTTATACTCAAACCTAGTCACTAACCTTTGAAAAAATTGCCTAGTATAGTCGACTACTCAATAGGCAAGTCGACTATAGGCAGTTTTCTGATTGTTGGACAGTTTTCTGTTATCTGGTGGTGCAACGTTTTCCAACGTTCCAATCATTTGAATTGCTCCTATAATTACCCTAACTTACCCTAGTCCTTTCAGCTATATGAAGGGTGGTTAGTCCAAAGGCCCAAATACTAAGAAAAATCTTCAGTTTTCCAAAGCAAAAATTCTGTCCCAAAATCTGAACACTATTTTTCCAACTTCTATTCTTCACCAAAAGTCATTTCCATGTGAAGTTATCTGAAGTTTTCCTCCTATACTAGACCTTGTCCACGTTCATACACATACCAAGGCTTATAAAAAAGTTGTAATACTCCAAAGAAAGCATTGTACACGGGTGGCTTCTTGGTGTAGAGGCAGTTGTACAGAGGTGAAGTTTGTTTTCTCTTGGTGGAAGAGAAGGTGTTCACTTGGTGGAAGAGAAGGTGTACGCATTTGGCAAAGGGGATTTGTCAAGTGGTGTGCATGGTTGGTGATTTTGGGTGTACAAAATCAAGGAATAAGGAAAATCTCAAGCGGGTAGCTTGGGGACTGGATGGTGTCACAAGGACCGAACCAGTGATAAATCTCTCTTGTTTGCGTTTGTCTATTCTCTGAGATTTATTTTCCTTTTTGCAAGTTTATTTATTTGCTTAACGTTAATCCTTCTTGTTTTAGTTTTGTGTTTTGACTTGGGTATTTTTAGATCTATAATTGCCAACAGAGATAGTTCCCATTTGACATCATCTCGGGACCAACAGAATCCTCCCTGAATCAAGCACAATCAAAGGCTTTTTTGTCAACTTTTGAAGCAAAAACAAGAAAATCAGAAGAAGATACGGGAAATACATCAGACCAGGAGATTCCCCCCAATCTTCCTGGGATCTTCCTTCCTTTAGGTTTTTTGCCTATAAATACTGGTTTTAGCTGAGCAAAAAAGGAGAAACAAGTGGCAGGCAGAGATAGGATTTAGACTAGTTTTTCATTTTGTAGTTTAGGTTTTTCTTTTTCTTTTTATGTAATGTGTATGTAAGCTTAGGTTAGATGAAGATTCATGTAATAAGAGATGAAGGCCTATGTTGAGAGTGACACTGATGTACCCTTCTCCTTTCTTTCTTCCATCGTTTCAAGCAATAAAGGTAATATTTTTATGTTCTTTCTTTACTTTCATTTTCTTTTCCCTCGTTCTACTTTACCTCCTTTGTTTTTGATGAGTTTGCAAGTGAGCCAGAAGCATTAGTATAACGATGTTGTGTGAGTGCCAACGATAGTTCATGAAGACGTTCTCCTCCTCAAGATCCGTATCAATTCATTCTTGCTCAGCTTGATGATAGAATGCGCACGGGGACTGAGCTCGATCGTATGGTCTATGCATTGAACGCCTCCGAATGCAAGGTAGAACATGCAAAGGTTTCCAGGTAAGTCATCAATCAACCTAGGTAAGTATTTCTTCACTCTTCTTTCTTTCTTTTCTTTATTTTTTTTAGTATAGATCACCACCTCTTCCAAATCATTCTTTTTTGACTCATTGTACATAGTCACTTTCTTTCCCCTTTTGTTTGTAAATAGTCATTCTCCTTTTCTCTCCACCTTCTTCATCTCTCATTTTCTTTCTAACTTTAACATAACTATCTTTTTTTCATTTTCATTTCTTTAAACAAAGAAGATCTTTGTTTTATCTTCATTAAGATTTCAATAAAGAAACGTAAACGCTTCTATCGCAAAACCCTCCTTATGGATTACGACCCGCATAGCCACTTGTTATAGCGGTAAGAATTGAGCACTTGCACATCTTTATTTCTAAATCTAAAATTCTGTATTTTTGTGCAGGTTTTACCTCAATCAAATTTTGGCGTCGTTGCCGGGGAGGGTAATGTTTTTTATTGAAATCTGATTTATATTGAATATTTTTAGAACTAAAATGAATTTTCTTCTCTGTTGCAGATTTATAGGGCAAGCAAAGTAGGAAAAAAGGATTGCAGAACATATAAGTGGTCTTGGACCTCTGTTCTAGAAAATAGAGACCAAGTACCCTCTGAATTGCCGCGTTTGCTTGGCTTTAGCCGCGTTTCCGTGACAAGGAAGAGTTCACTACTACTGTCCTTTCTTGCAAGGCTGCTTGTTTTTGCAAAATGATAGTTTTCTGCAACTTTATTTCTTATATGCCATCACCAAAAGCCTGCTAACAAATCAATAGTAAAACATTTGTTGAAAAAGTTAAAAAAATGATTAGACGTTTGCATTTTAGGCACGTGTCTTTTCATTCATTTACTTTACTGTTGAACAGTGCTGGAGCAAGGTACGTTCGCATTGCATCTAGAATAGGACTCATCTCTTTGGTTGATTTACATCGCTTTGGTGAATCTTGTTTAAACATAGCTTGTACACTTGCACAAACTTATCTTAAAGGGCACTAACCCATAACAAGATAAGGTGGGGATTTAATCACCCTCCTTGGCCCAAAAATCAGATTCTAAGCACTCACTAACTCAAGCCTAACTAAAAATGAGTAGACGTTGGCCCTAGGACATCTCAGACTCAATTAGGAGATTATCCTAAGGGGAAAGGTGTTGGAATTTGACTCTTACCAATCAGTGTCTAGGAAAGGGATTAAGGGCCGAAAGCCCGAAGGTTGGTGGTTATTTAATAAGGAACGTCTTTGATGGAAAACACACTCCAACCAACCTTGCCCTGACCTAGCTGATTAGCTTGTAGTCAAAGTTTGCATTAAACCTCCCATGGGACAGTCTAATCAGTTAGGAGTCATCTAGGTCATAGGTCTACCCTAACTTAGGCTAGAATTTTTTCTTTTTTTGTTTGTTTATTTGTTTATTTTTCTTTCTTTTTGTTTGTATTCCATTGTGGTGATATGGCTTTATAATAACAATTTTTCAACTTCAATAATAATCCATACTATACATCAAACTCTTTTTTCGGATATTACCAACCCGGCATATCATAACTTTAACCAACCTAGTGTGCCGGATTGGTCTTATCCGAATCAATATAACCCATGTCCCCAATCTTATAACCATAATTTCCATAACGATTTCACTCTTCACAGAGTCAGTGGGGATTCCCCTACCCCGAGTCCAATTTTCCAAACCAAATTGTCCCCCCCTCTCCACCTAGTCCACAAATATTTTCAAGATTCCTACTCAGATCCACCAGTCCAAAATAGAAACTATCAATTTTGAAATGAGTATGCGTGAGTCCAAACACCAAATCCCAAAATCTGATGGCTCTCACAATTTCACTACAATTTCAAGACAAAACTTCATCTTTTCAACACAACAATGAACATATCACCTATGAAGAGATGCTTGAAGCCATGACTCAGGCTCAAAACGCTCGTAATCACGACATAGAAATGATGATCCAATCTTTACATTCTAACCGTTTGGCCAGTTTTGATGTCGGTAACCATTCTGTTAGAGCCGAAGAGTCATGTATTTTGAAAATCAAGGTTCCATTTTCAGAACCGTCATTTGAACTTGCCCAACTCCCAATAATATTGATAGTTTTTGCAAGTTTTCCCTTACCTGAAATCGAACTTGAAAATGAATATGATCATGAACCTCAACTTAGTGATTCAATTTTACTTCCTGATTCAAAATGACTCCGGTGTCTTCACCTGATTTTAATCTTTTCCCCGAGTCAACATTGGATCCTGTGCCAATTCATCATGAAATTTGAATCACCTATTTTTGATGATCATATTGAACTTGACCAATTGTACACTTTTGAAAATCCTATTGACAAATTGGCAAGTTCTCATTTTTTTGATATTGAACTCAATGAGATATGTGATCTAGATTCTCAAATCTGTGATCCAGTTCAACTTTCTGAATCAATATTGACTCGTGTTTTGTTACCAAACTTGAGTATATTTTAGAGTCAGTTTTGATTCCACCACTATCATTCTTGAACTTGAATCACCAATATTAAGTCACATCCCATTGTTAGAAATACATGTGGACTTAAGTTTCAACTTCTTGACTTTGACCCAATTTCTGAACCTATTTCGACTCTTGAACCTTTATTTGACTTAAGTCACCTTCCTGAGTCGGTATTAGTTCCTGTCCTTCCTGAGTCCAAGTCAATCATTCTATCTTTTACACACCCCATTCTGGGACGAGGTGGTTGACAAATTTGGACTCTGAAATTAGTTATGGAATTTGGAAATTAGATGGGGTCAAATACTTAATAAAAATCCTTCATGGATACACATCTTAATGGGTTATATTTGATCAGCATGATTTTAACCATTTTTATACTCCTAATAATCTATTATTTGTATATAAATAATGCTACTCGGTTATATTTGATTGAAATTTGCAGGGAACAGATAAAGAAAAGAGAAGAGGAATCCGGATACTTTCAGCAATTAAATGCCGCATTTGTAAAAGATTGGAGGATGCTTTTCGAGCATGTTGCGGTATTTTGGCCATAACTTTGGCTACAGAATCTCAAAATGGTCATCCAAGTATCTACGGAAAGAGAATTCGAAGATCTACAACTTTCATGTTGATAGTTTTTTGCTGATTCCTCTATTTGAATGCCCGTATTGGCCATTTATAAAATCAGCCTGAGTGAAAACTGAATTAATTTGTAATATGTAATTGTTGAGGGGCTGCTTTGTAAAATATCCTTATTATATAAGGTAAAAAAACAGGGCTGCTGTGGGGGAGGGCCGTTAACTAGGTTTGAGGTTTGATGATTTTTAGGTTTTTTTTTTTTAGTTTTTTTATAGTTGGGAGCATTTCGTTGGTTTGTAATTGAATTTCTTCAGCCACATTTGAATGGTATTTTCTAGTCTTTACTGGATCTTGTTTATTAATTTTTTTTTATGGTGATTTATGTGCAATTGGCAGAGAGCTTCAGCCTTTGGATTCTTTTTTCCCCATAGATTAATTGCTTTTTGTCTTGTAATGCCGAGTATCCGCCAGGCTTTCGTTTTGGCAAGAGGGATGAGGCCGCTCTGTGTCATTTCCATGTGAAGTGCAGAAGGGAGATGGCAATCCAAGGGACCCAGCACACCACCTCTTGGGGAAGTGCATGCGCCCCACATGTGAGATCCACGCACTCTCATCATTCAATTTAGCACGCAGGTATGGTTTCTCTTCCCTTTTGATTTTATTTTTATTTTCATTTTCATTTTAGATTTAACTATTTAGTTTAATTAATTCTTCATTTTGGTTAATTACAATTTGATTGATTGATTTTTAATGTTAGATTATTTAGATAAATTTTGTGTTAGAAATTTTAGCATGATCAGGTAATTTTGTAAGTACTTAGGGAGATGAATCTAGGCTAGATTATCTTGTGGTCACCCGTTAGATCTCCTACCAAGGGTTGTTGCACACACCAATAGACCTATAACTTTTAGGAGATTTTTTCTAGAGTCAGTTTTTATTTGACAAGGGTATGTGTCAATAGTCAATGTCCATACTTAGGGTTTTTTATATTTTTTTTTATGCTTTTTAATTTATTTGTCATTTTATTTACCTTTGATGGACCATGAGATGTAGACAATACCATGTGCTTAGATCTAGTGTTCAGACTTATTTGCCTATTAGAAGTAGAGATTTAGTAAGTGACAACAACCGGTATGGAGACCAAATTGACCGCTTGATGCTAGTTTAGGGGATTCGATCCTAAGTGCTTGACTTTTCTAAATTAACATATAGTTTCAGAACAAAACTCCCACAAAACCTTTGATCAATTCGTCTAGAAGTGTTGAAACCAAAAGAACCACCTATCCCTGTGGACCGACCCTCAAGTGCTACATCGAACGACCGTGCACTTGCGGTTATTTAAAACGGGGAAACAGAATCTCCCCAACAATATTAGAGAAACTTCTGGTGGGTTCCTCCGAACTCAACGAAAAGTCGATTTGGGCCCGCATTTCGTGGACCAATCAGACCACCACCGGAACCACCACCTTAAGGTAACATTCTCCTTCCCTTTCTTCTTTTTCATGCATCTATGCATTAATTCATACATTGAGGACAATGCATGAGATAGGTGTGGGGGAGGGTCTAACATAACTTAGGTTTTTTCTTTTTATTAAAAAAAAATTACATTTTCTTTACCTTTAAAAACTTTTTGAAAATAGAAACAATATTTTGACATATTTTTTGTAAGAAATTAAGTTAATTTTAAGGAATAGGAAAATCTAAATTAGGATTTCTTATACTTGGTCAAAATAAGATTATTTGTTTGATTTTTAGGGTTAGGGAGATAATTTGTTAAGTAATTTAGTCTTGATCTTTACCTTGATGAAATATGCACACTTCATACACTTACACACTTAGGGTTCAAAAACAAGATTCTTATGCCTTATAAAAAAGAAAAAGAAAAAGAAAAAAAATAAAGATAAACAAATCTAATTATTGATTAGCTAGGTGCTTTGGCCTAAGCAAGCTTAGTATTTATGCGAAAGATGATTAGATAGTTTTTGAATATATATATTATATATATAATATATAATATATATATATATATATATATATATATATATATATATATATAAACATTCTCTGATTAAGCTGGGTATTTGTGCCTAATAAAGCATAAGTATTCACGCCTAAAAGGGGTTCAAATAATAAAATCCTTAGTTTTTGTGGCCTTATTTGCTCGAGTTCTTAAGTCCTTGGTGTTTTTCTCACCCGGTGCCCTAGGACCGTTGGTTTGGGAGTCATCGATTAAAGGCTCGTTACATGGGTAGATTAGAAAGCCTATTAGAACTAAGGAATAATACCAAAAAAAAAATTTATATATATATAATAATAAATGAGGCATAACAGTTAGAGTTAAAGAACCCTTAATCAAAATTTTCACAATCACAAGGTGCATATGACTTAGGGTAAAGTAATAGACCAGATGAGAAGTACAATTTGACTCCTTACTTGATTGATAACAAATTTTTGAATAGAGACTAAGTTTAAGAATGAAAAATTCAGTTTTCCTATAACTTATAGATTGCTTAAATCTTACAATTATATTTCAAATATTTTTCTCTTTCAAAATGCTTTTCGAAAATACTAACTCTTTGTTTCTCTTTCTTTATGGATTTTGTGGGTGTAATCCACTGAAAACCCTCACGAGACAAAACTCATCCTCTAGGGAAAACCTAGAGGTTTAACGGCTTGTTGCACATGCTCAGTGCAATCGTGTGACCTGCGAAAGTGGTCTAAATAATCCTTAGTATAGTTTTAGTTGTTTTGCTCGAGGACGAGCAAAAGATAGGTATGGGGTGGTGTGATTGGTCACTAATGTTGCACATTTATTATCATATTTTCATACTTATTATAGAATAAATCTGCATTGTCCTAATTAAATGTTTAATTTATTTGCAGGCCCATTCCTTAAGGAGATGAAGAGAAACAAGCCCAAAAGCCCACCAAATTCTGATTAATTCAGAATAAATTTGAAATGAAGAAATCAGGACAAAATCTTGGCATATATAGGTTGAGAAGAATCCTCCCTGAATTAAGATGAAGAAATCAGGCAAAATCTTGGCATATAGGAAGGTTTGAGAAGAATCCTCCCTGAATCAAGATGAAGAAATCAGGGCAAAATCTTGGCATATAAGAAGGTTGAGAAGAATCCTCCCTGAATCAAGCACATCAAAGGCTGTTTTGTCAACTTTTGAAGCAAAAATAAGAAAATCAGAAGAAGATACGGGAAATACATCAGACCAGGAGATTCCCCCAATCTTCCTGGGATCTTCTCCTTTAGGTTTTTTGCCTATAAATACTGGTTTTAGCTGAGCAAAAGAGGAGACAAGTGGCAGGCAGAGATAGGATTTAGACTAGTTTTTCATTTTGTAGTTTAGGTTTTTCTTTTCTTTTTATGTAATGTGTATGTAAGCTTAGGTTAGATGAAGATTCATGTAAGTAAGAGATGAAGGCCTATGTTGAGAGTGACACTGATGTACCCTTCTCCTTTCTTCCATCGTTTCAAGCAATAAAAGGTATATTTTTATGTTCTTCTTTACTTTCATTTTTCTTTTCCCTCGTTCTACTTTACCTCCTTTGTTTTTGATGAGTTTGCAAGTGAAGCCAGAAGCATTAGTATAACGATGTTGTGTGAGTGCCACGATAGTTCATGAAGACGTTCTCCTCCTCAAGATCCGTATCAATTCATTCTTGCTCAGCTTGATGATAGAATGCGCACGGGGACTGAGCTCGATCGTATGGTCTATGCGTTGAACGCCTCCGAATGCAAGGTAGAACATGCAAAGGTTTCCAGGTAAGTCATCAATCAACCTAGGTAAGTATTTTCTTCACTCTTCTTTCTTTCTTTTCTTTTATTTCTTTAGTATAGATCACCACCTCTTCCAAATCATTCTTTTTCGACTCATTTGTACATAGTCACTTTCTTTCCCCTTTTCTTTGTAAATAGTCATTCTCCATTTCTCTCCACCTTCTTCATCTCTCATTTTCTTTCTAACTTTAACATAACTTTCTTTTTCATTTTCATTTCTTTTAAACAAAGAAGAATCTTTGTTTTTATCTTCATTAAGATTTCAATAAAGAAACGTAAACGCTTCTATCGCAAACCCCTCCTTGTGGATTACGACCCGCATAGCCACTTGCTATAGTGGTAAGAATTGAGCACTTGCACATCTTTATTTCTAAATCTAAAATTCTGTATTTTTTGTGCATGTTTTACCTCAATCATTTGGGTAAATTTGATGCTAAGGCTTATGAAGCAATCTTTGTTGGATATTCAGTACTAGCAAAGCTTATAGAGTATTCAATAAATCATCTCATACTATTGAAGAATCTATGTATGATAAATTTGAAGAATCTAATGTTATTGTTGAGAATGTTGTAGAGATTGACTCACTAGGTGAGGACATGGAGAAAATATCCTTGACGGACTCACCCATCCAAGATGACAAGCAAGAACCCATTGGTGAAGTTCAAAAGGATGAGCAGAACAATCACAACCACTTCCTAAAGATTGGAGATACGCTACAAATCATCCCAAAGATCTCATCATAGGTGATGTATCTAAAGGGGTAACTACTCGCTCTAAACTCCATGAATCGTGTGGTAATTTTGCATTCATATCTCATTTTGAACCCAAAAACATCCTTGAAGTCGAGGGTGACTCATATTGGTTTGCTAGCTATGCAAGAAGAGCTCATCAATTTGAGCGCAACCAAATTTGGCACCTTGTTCCTAGACCACATGATAGCCAATAATTGGTACTAAGTGGATTTTTTAGGAACAAGTTGGATGAATCAGGAAATGTTTATTAGGAATAAAGCTAGGTTAGTGGCCCAAAGTTACACTCAAGTTGAAGGAATTGACTTTGAGGAGACCTTTGCAACTTGTAGCACTGCTTGAAGCCATACGGATCACACTAGCTTATGCATCTTTCAAAAATTTTAAACTTTTTCAAATGGATGTAAGAAGTGCATTTTTAAATGGTTTTATTGATGAGGAAGTTTATGTTGAACAACCTCCCGGTTTTGTAGATCATGTTCATCCAAATTTTGTTTTCAAACTTGATAAAGCATTGTATGGTTTAAAATAAGCTCCAAGAGCTTGGTATGAAAGGCTTTCTAGTTTTCCTTCTTTCAAATGATTTTGTTAAAGACAAAGTAGACACCACTCTATTTACTAAACATGTTGATAGTGACATTCTTATAGTTCAAATATATGTTGTTGATGATATATCTTTTGTTCTACTTACTTTGCAAGGAGTTTGAACAATGCATGCAACGTGAATTTGAGATGTCATTAAGGGTGAATTGAACTATTTTCTTGGACTCCAAATCAAGCAAATGCGTGATGAGATATTCATATGTCAAGCCAAGTACTCCAAGGAACTCATCAAGAAATTTAGACTTGAAGACTCAAAAATTTGCAACACTCCCATGGCTACTACCACCAAGCTTGATAGGATGACCAAGGTAAGTGTGTTGATATAAAATTATATAGAAGCATGATTGGTAGTTTGTTGTACTTAACGGCTAGTAGGCCGGATATTATATTTAGTGTGTGTCTTTATGCTAGATTCCAATCGTGTCCCAAAGAATCTCATTTAATTGCAGTAAAACGCATTTTCGTTATATTAAGGGCACTATTGTAATGGGTCTTTGGTATCCGAAATTGGAGATTTCTCAATGACGAGTTTTTTGGATACCGACTATGCGGGTTGTAGAGTAGATAGGAAGAGTACTAGAGGAACATATCAATTTCTTGATAATTGTCTTGTTTCATGGTCTTCTAAGAAACAAAATTCGGTAGACCTCTCAACCGCCGAGGCGGAGTATGTTGCGGCGGGGGCTTGTTGTGCACAAGCCCTTTGGATGAAACATACTCTCCTTGATTATGATTTGCATTATGACCACATAAAAATATTTTTGTGATAATACTAGTACTATTCATATGACTAAGAATGCAAATCAACATAGTAAGACCAAGAACATTGAGATTAGATATCACTTTCTTAGAGATCATTTTGAGAAAGGTGATATTGAGATTGATTATGTTTCTTCCGATTTGTAAATTGTCAATATTTTCACTAAACCACTTGATTATAATAGATTTTCTTTTATATGTGGTGAACATAATGTTTGTGTTGTTGAATAAGAAAATTTTCTTGCAAATTTGTCCCTTTTTGATGAACTCATGTTTTTGATGTATGACAAAAAGGGGGAGAAGTATTTATGTTTTGATGGTTTGTTGTTTCATGACATGACTTGCTTGTGTATGTTTTTTTTTTAAAAAATACTTGTGCAATATAGCATAATTTGAGGGGGAGTTTTTACCTCCCTTTTATATCTTGTGTTATAGCCTATATATTTTGTCATCATCAAAAGGGGGGATTGTTGGCCCAAAAGGTTACACTCTCCATTTGTTTAAGTTTTGATGATAACAAAACACATAGAAGCTATTTGGTACTAATAAGTTGTTTAGAATGAGTTTCAGCTTTGTACTAGTCATGATGGCCTTTCTAAGCTATTGCAAAGAATCTTGATGCTAAAAGGCAAATGGCGCAAGAGGACGTTTTTATAGAAGAGAAGGCTCTAGCTTGGTGTAACGTGGCTCAGAGGCTTTATTTCTCAGTTTTTTATTATTTCTAGTTTGTTAAAGGATAGTGTATAGAGTTGAAGCTCAATATTCCCCACACACAAGTTTTTGCACATGATTTTTCTAACAGATGTTTCTCCTATATACAAAATATTTTAAAACATATTTTTATACTTACAAACTTTATTTATATAGTATACCAGTCTTGATCAAAATTAATTTGAAAATTATCAAGATCTTCAAAGTTCATTTTCAAAGATCTGTTTTTTTTGCCTGTTGCGGTCGACCGGACGGTCGACCTGCTTTGTTTCAGGTCAGAACGATCGACCGGCCGGTCGACCGCACTTTTGACCGTTGGGTGCGTGCATGTGTGCACGTTTCCCGGTCGACCGGGCGGTCGACCGGACCCCATTTCGGTCGACCGACCTTCGGCCGACTGAAAGCACCCATGTTTCTGTTTATTTCGGTCGACCGAGCGGTCGACCGTGGGCTGGCAACGGTTATAATTTTTGAAAACGGTCGACGGCCGGTCGACCGTGAGCTTTATTTCAGCCTAAACGGCTAGTTTTTTAAACACGTTTTAAAACGTGGTTTTTCTCTTTAACGATTTTGGGGGCTAGATTTGGGTCTAATCTTTCCTAATTATTCATTATAACAGTTTACTCTTTAATCCCTACCTTTATCCTATAAATAGGAATGATTAGGGATGAGGTGATTACAACAATCCTTTGCAAAAGAAATCAAGTTTAAAGGCTTTTAAAAGAAGTTTTTGCTCTCAGTTTTTGTGCTCAAAATTCTCTCTTTTTACTGAAGTTTTTGGTTCAAAACTCTCTTCTATTTTATTTTCTTTTTCACTTACAAAACTTGAGCTTCAATCCTACACATTATTCTCTAGGGTCTTTGTAAGAGAAAAAGTTTTTCAAAAGAGGGTTTGTGGTCTTTTGATCACCAAGATATTCTTGTATTTGTGGCTCCACTACCTTTGGACTAGAGGAGTGTGACTGAGGAGTTAGGTACTCCCTTGTAGTTGTAATTCTTTGTGAAAGTTATAGTGGTTGGAAATCCTTCTAGGTGAAGGTGGGGACGTAGAGCTGGGTGCTCGAACCTCGAAACAAATCTCAGTGTTTGTGATTGGTTTATTTGCTTTATTTACTTGCTTTATATTCATAGCTATATTGTTGATCAATACTCATATAACAAGATTGCATTGCGCACCTCAAACTCTTATCTAGAGGAATCACGAGGAAGGAATTCAGAGCCCTTCACGGGGTACTCGGCTTCTAGTCTTGTTTCGGGTGATCGTTGCATCATAACATTTTAAATTTGTGCATTGATTAGCATTATCACCTATTCACCCCCCTGTAGGTGATTTCAGTACCCATACTCCATATTTTGGGGAGCGGGGCGTGACATGATTTTGTTGGTATCAGAGCCAGGTTTATTTTATTTCCACGCCATATAAAGACAATCAGATTCATATAAATGAAAAAGTCTCTATAATTGTCTGGATACACATTGTTAGCCTAAACTTGTGCTTTAAATTCCCTTCTAAAATATTCCCTATCCGTTCCAGACACTCATGGCTCGAAACAGAAAGGTTTCCCTCTTCCTCTCGAGTCGACCCAGTCCCCTATAATGATCTGCGGTTAAAAGTTTCTAGTCGATCTACTAGTCATAAAGGACTCTGGGTTTGACGTTGCCTTGGACATGGACTGGTTGGGCACTTTCCACAGTCAATAAGAGCATAAGAAGATTAAGGAAGAAGAGTCATTGACTGTAGGAAGAAGAAAGTCACTTTTCGGGTACCCAGTCATCCAGAGTTTGAATTCCATGTTGAACTCTGGAGCAAGCCCAATTTAAAAAGAGAAAACTGAAGGAGTGCTAGAGTCCTTGAACTCTAAGGAGCAAGT
Organism: Agave tequilana; assembly: GCA_038442645.1. Taxonomy (NCBI): domain Eukaryota; kingdom Viridiplantae; phylum Streptophyta; class Magnoliopsida; order Asparagales; family Asparagaceae; genus Agave; species Agave tequilana. The sequence continues at coordinate 14,796 of JAVJIF010018931.1, forward strand.
TAATATACTTGAGGTGGTATGTGAATTTCTTTACATCTTTCCTGAGGATTTCCCTGGACTACCCCTTGCTTGAGAGATTGAATTTAGTATCAGTCTTGCCTGAAACAGCCTTATTTCCAAGGCGCTGTACCATATGGTTTTGATAGAACTAGCAAAACTGAAGAAGCAAATTCAAGAATTGCTTGATAAGGGGTTAATCTGACCGAGTGCTTCATCCTGGGGCGCTCCGGTCCTTTTAGTCAAGAAGAAGGATGGTAGTCAGCAAATATGCATTAATTACCGGGCGCTGAACCACGTCACAGTCAAGAATAAATATCCCTTACCCCGGATTGACGATCTCTTCGATCAACTTGGGAGAGCCACAGTATTCTCTAAACTAGATCTCCGTTCTGGTTATCACCAAGTGCGGGTGAAAGCTGAGGATGTATCAAGACTGCTTTTCAGATACGATATGGACATTTCGAGTTCTTGTTATGCTATTTGTAGTCACCAATGCTCCTGCGGTATTCATGAACTTGATGAATCGCGTCTTTACTCCATACTTAGATCAATTTGTCGTGGTCTTCATTGATGATATATTGATCTATTTCAAGACCAAAGAGAGCACGCTGAGCACTTGAGAATTGTCCTGCAAACTCTAAGACAAGAAAAGTTATATGCAAAGCTTAGCGAATGCTCTTTTTGGTTAGACCATGTCTCATTTCTCGGGCACATCATATCTGGGGATGGCATTTCGGTGGATCAAGCCAAAATAGAAGCTGTCAGAAATTGGCCAATCCCTAAGTCTGTCACAGAAGTGAGAAGTTTTCTTGGATTGGTTGGCTACTATCGTCGGTTTGTCCAAAATTTCTCCAAGATCGCTGAGCCTCTAACTAAGCTCAGTAGAAAGGAAGTGAAGTATCAATAGACTGAGGAATGCCAGTTAGCATTCGAGGAACTGAAGGATCGATTGATGACAACACCAGTTCTAGCAATTCCAGATGGATCTGGGGGGATGGTGATACATAGTGATATTTCTGGGCGCAGCCTGGGCTGTGTGTTGATGCAACGAGGCAGAGTGATATCATTCGCCTCAAGACAACTGATGCCCTATGAGAGAAATTACCCAACCCATGATCTGGAACTAGCGGCGGCCATCTTCGCCCTTAAGGTGTGGAGACACTATCTTCTCAGAGAGCGTGCGGAGATATTCACAGATCATAAGAGTCTCAAGTACATTTTTACCCAGAAGGAGCTCAACCTGCGCCAGAGAAGATGGCTAGAGCTCATGGCAGACTATGATCTATATCTGTAATACCACCCCGGAAGGTGAATGTAGATCCTGATGCTCTTAGTAGGAAGCCTTCTTTCATGATGATGACTCAACAGAAGGAGATGCATGAAGAGATCCTTAGGCTAGACTTGGAGATCATTCTACCTGGAGATATTGAAAGACTCATGACCTTAGTGACTCAACCATCTCTGATCGAGAAGATCAAGGAGGTTAAGAAGGAAGACCCTAAATTGCAGAAGATCAGAGAAGTGAAAGCCGGACTAAGGCAGGATATAATCATCCATGCAGATGGTTCGCTTCAGTTCGAAAGCAGACTCTGTGTACCATCTGGGGAAGTTCGAAGGGAATTGCTTTCTGAAGCTTATAGTTCTCCTTATTCGGTACACCCTGGGGGTACTAAATGTACGGAGACCTCAAGCAACGTTTTGATGGCGCAGGATGAGAGATAGCTCGATTCGTTGCCTATTGCCTTGTATGCCAACAGGTCAAGGCGAAACACCAGAGGACGCTGGGCTGCTACAACTACTCCCTGTTCCCAAATGGAAGTGGGAGATATCACCATGGACTTTGTTGTAGGCCTGCCTAGGAGTCCGAGAGGGATCAATCCTATATGGGTAATTGTGGACCGACTCACTAAGAGTGCTCACTTTATACCTTTCAAAGTCGAACAGTCCACAGAAGCACTAACAGAGAAGTACATGCAAGAAATAGTCAGACTGCATGGAGTCCCTGTTAGTATTATTTCAGATATAGACACTAGATTTGTGTTGCGTTTCTGGGATAGTCTTCAAAGGAGCATAGGCAGCAAGTTAAAATTCAACACGCATTCCCTCCTCAGACTGATGGCAAATCAGAAGAACCATCCAGATCCTAGAGGATATGCTTAGAGCCTATATACCGGACTTTAAGGGATCATGGATGCCCATATGCATTTAGTGGAATTATCCTACAATAGCAACTATTAGGCTAGTATCCAGATGGCTCTATATGAGGCACTCTATGGAAGAAAGTGCAGATCTCCTGTGTGCTGGGATGACATTGGTGAAAGGAAGCTACTCAGCCCAGATCTGATATTGCAAACAGTAGAGAAGGTGGCAAAATTAAGAAAATATAAAAGCCGCTCAAGATCGTCAGAAGAAATGGGCCGATACTAAGAAAGAAGACCCTTAGAGTTTGCAATATGTGACCATGTATTTTTTAAGATCTCACCAACTCAAGCGGTCATTAGGTTCGGCTGCAGTGGGAAGCTGAGTTCCAGATACATTGGACCTTTTGACATCATAGAGCGAGTCAGAGAAGTAGCATACCGAGTAGCCTTACCTCCAGCACTAGATGGTGTTCATGACATATTCCACATCTCTCAATTAAGGAAGTACGTCGGGGACGACCAACATATCTAGGACTATTCAGATCTGAGACTGGACTGCGATCTATCCCATGAGGCTCAGCCAATCTGCATCATCGACAAAAAGGAGAAGGCCCTAAAGAACTAAACCATTCCCTGGTACTGGTATCTTGGGATCCAAACTCTCCTTGGGATTGCACCTGGGAACGGGAAGATGAGATCAATGCTAAATATCTTCATATCTTCTCAGTAATTTATCTCACTTCTAGCTATCTATTCATCATCTTATAGCTTAGAATACTCTTCTCTTTGTTTACTTTTGAATTTCGAGGACGAAATTCTTTTTATTAGGTGGGTTGGATTGTAACCCTCGGTTCCAATTACCAGTATTTTCTACTGGTGGTCGGTATGGTATAAATATCTGTTCAGCTAGTCTAAACTAAGTCTACTTTAACTCTAATAAATTTTTCTAATATTTCAGATTTTTCTTGATTTTTTCCAAAATATTTCAAAATTAACTGAAAATTCTCAAAATTTGTGTCGCTATGCGACTTTCAATTTTTTTTTTTATTTGCAATCGGGGATGAATTTCATGAATCTAATTTCTCAATGATGCTTAAAATAATATTTTGTTATTTTAAAAAACTTTTAGGAATTTTTTCAAATTAAATAGGAATTTAATTGAGTTTAGAAAAGGCAAAAATGAAAATAAATAAAAATAAAAAATTTTAAAAAAATAAACCCTTATAATAAATAATTCTTCTAAGTTTTGAACCCCTGACCTTCTTATTCAAACCCACAAACTCTCACCACTATGCCACATTGGCGTATGGTTTAAAAGCCCAAGCCCAGTTATTTAAATCTCCCTTTAACTCCTCCCATCTTCTCCACTTCCTCCACTCTCTCTAACTTCTCTCACACTTTCTCCCCCTCATTCTCACTCACCCAAACTAAACCTACTACTCCTTCCACGTAGCCTAACTCTCAGGGGAGGCTTAGGGGTGTATGTGGTGCCTATAAAATGGATATCTCATCATCTCAAGTCACTTGCAAAATCTAAACTTCTCTCCCTTTTGCATTACACTCTCCTTCTCTCTTCCAACTTAGCAAGATTCTAAGTGCTGGACGAGGAGAAGAAGATTCAGACTAAAGGGAAGCGTTCCGGGTAAGTTACTTTGTATTTTCATAAATTTAGTTCATTGTAACATTTCATCGAACACATAGTACACATTACATGTTAGCTGTAATTTCACCATGTAAAACACATGCTAAAATCATAGTAAAGTTATGTAGAAACCCTAAGATATGCCTTCTAATTATCATAATTTTTAATTAATTTTTATAAATTTATTTTCAATTGGAAAAAAGAGGGCAACTGTACACAGCGCTGTGCTGTGCACAATGCGGAGCTAGACCAAGTCTAGCCTGAGCCAGACCTGGCGTGGGTCTAGTCGAGCCAGGCCAGGCCCAGCCTGGCCTGGTCGGGCCAGACCAGACACGACTGGGTCTGTGCCGGGCACAGACCCAGTCTGGGTCTGAATATAACAGACCTGGGTTCGAGTCTATTGTACAGACCCGAACCCGACCCAATTTAAAAAAGAAAAGAAAAAGGAAAAGGAAAAAGGAAGAAAAAAGAAAAAGAAAAAGAAAGGAAAAAGAAAAGAAATAAATAAAATAAAAATAGTAGAAAAATTATTGTAGCATTTACTGTAGCAAATCCAGACCCAAACTCATTACTGTAGCAGACCCGTTTACTGTAGCAAATAGACTAGTTAAGCTTTTTATTGATTTTTAGTTTTATTTTAATTCAAAAAATTCTAGAAAATTCACTGAAAATTTTAGAAAATTCACAAAAAATCACAAACTAAATTTGGGATTCTATAAAATTATTTTTAATGTAACATCACTTAGAATAACATGAAATTAAATATTCTTTGTAATTATTATTTAATGATAATTTATTTAAAAATAGCCAATAAATTTCTAAATATCACAAAAAAATAAAATTCATAATTCAGTAAAAAATAAATATGATACATTATTTTATCAGTATATGCATGTATTTTATCATGAAATTATATTTTTAAATAGTTGCTATAAATTCAGAAATTCAAAATATTAACCACCAAAATTATAATAAATAGTAAAAATTAACTTCTCACTTAAGTTATCACTGAATGAATAACATATCATGTCTCTAATTAATTCATAAAATATTTAGGCCGTGAATTTTATCCAAAGCCAGTTGCAGTTATAGGAATTTAGATTCCAACGACATCAAGCAAGTTCACACACTCTCTCTCTCTCTTTTGTGTTCCTTTATTAGTTTATAAATTTCTTTTAATCTCTCAATTTTCATATCATTGCCTGATCATGTGTATCGTAAGACATGCATGTATAGGATGTTTGTTACATTAAAGATCATTCAAGTATAACCATGAATTAGTAAATATTGTACAAGTAAGTTAACGTCACCCTATGTTATGATTACTATTTTATGATTATGCTACATCCTAATACACTGGCATCACTTATACTACTATGCATTTGTCACTCGATGTTGTCACAATGTTCTATTTTCTCAAAATTTGATATGTATTGTAATCACTATATGAAACTGATACTTTTGATACTGATCCCTAATCCTGTCCCGCTGAGTCACACATTATCTTGCACTTACATTAATTAATAAAGTTAACCAAGCCAGGGTTACGGGGGGAGATTATAGCAAGAAAAATCCAAGGAGGTGTGCTTGGAAGGGCGACCCCTTGTCGTTTGGATGTCACACGTGTTCTTGTTATTTATGCGCGCTCCTGTTATTATATGTTATATGATACTTTAGTACATTGAACTATTTATCTCTGCTATCATGATCCACTAACGCATCACATGTTTGATATGTAGTTGTCCTGTGGGATAGAGCACAGGATGGCTGCATTAGTTAGGGTAATAAAACATACTAGACTTAGAATTATCATTTGTGACATGGATAATCTTGACTACATGATGTTCCTGGACTTGCCATATCGTTCTGAACTTGTGATCTTGTGATCTTGTGACCTGATGTTTATGATATATGATATTACCCATCCAGGGTGTTCATGCTTATTATATATATGTCATAGTATACATACATGATTTTATTTCACATGATCTAGAGTTCTGTTACTCTCGCCAGTATCTTACCTGTCAGTTTATATTATCATCATATTTATTATTCATTCATTCCAGAGCTTTACTTATTTGCCCTACTTTTACATTTTCATATTATTGTTTGCTCTCCTCGTGTGTAACTTGATGGCCCGCGCTTCTGATGGATCTTAATTTTTCAGCATCAGAGCTTGAGGAGACCGACGAGCCACTGTTCGAAGGAACCTAAGAGACTACCAGGCATGAGTCCAATGTTTCTTGTCTTATATATTTTGGTATTTTGTCTTGTTGTGATGTTCTGATGCTAAAATTGTATCTTTTTTATTTTTGCTTTGTTATGTTTCAATCTTGTATCCAGACAAAGACAATTGTAGATGTATATCTTTTATGTGAAAATAAAACTTCTAGTTGTCTTTTGTATATGTGTGCGAGAATTTGGCTTATTTACTACAGCCTAAGGTATTCACGAAAGAATTTTCCTTTTCGTGAGTATCAGCTGGCCATCGTCACGTACCCGTACTCTGTATTTTGGGAAGCGGGGCGTGATAATATGCCCATTCATGAAAGGAACAAGAGATAAGGAGCAAGCACTCCCCTCGGGCACGTGGAGGCCCTCAGGTGGACTCGAAAGTTTGAGTTGCACAACATATCTAATACTACTGTAAACATATTTACCACTTGAAGTCCATTAGTTTCTCCCTTACCCGATTTAAGTTGTTATTTTTATAATTATTTTGAAATTATAATATTACGAGAATAGCAGGAGCGGGACAGGTTTAGGAGTTCCAGAAGAAAAAGAAGTACATAAGTACTAAACATACTTGTCACTGTATATAATATAAGATAGCAGGCAAGATTCTCAAAATATAATAATTACAAGTCAAGTGGTAATATATCAGGTGGCAGGTAATAAGTGATATCAAATAGGTGTCAGGTGATAACAAGTAGGGGCCAGGTGATAGCATGCAGGAGTCATGTACACCCCGTTTCTGGAATATATACTTAGTTGCATATTCGGATTTTTTTCAGTCATATTTTTTGATTTACTTTTCATACTTATTTTTGTTTTATGATTAGTTATTCGATTGTATTGAATTGGATCTGGATTTGTGGACTAGGAGTTAGCCCTAGTCTGAACCAGGGACCCGATCCTAGTGTATTACTCGATTTAATCTTTTGATAGTCAGATTTGATTGATTTCAATTTCAAACATCGTTTTCTAATATTTTAGATTTTTCATGTTTTTTTTAAAATTTTTCTAAATTAAATAACAAAATCTTCAAATCAGTATCGACCGTATCGCTGGTCAATTCCAAGATTTTTTAATTAATGAACGGAATTAAATTTCTAAAATCTGCTTTTACATTATTTTCTAGAATCACATTCTCTACTTAAATGTATTTTTGGACATTTTTTTGAATTTATCGAAACTTGGCCGGATTTGGTGTCGGCCGATATCACTGATTGATTTAAGAATTTTTAATTAAAAATAGGATTGAATTTTTAAATTTGATTTCATATTATTCATCAGAGCGATGTATTCTACCTCTAGGTATATTTGGGGATTTTTCTAATTTTCTCAAAATTTACCTTATTAAAATATATTATTTTATTTTGTAGATTTTCCTGCTTTTTCTCCCACTTCTTGGCTTGCCATGTGTACATTTTCACCCACAAAATATATACCCTATTTAAGATCTCTCTCTCTTTCCCTCATTTTCTCCCCTTTTTTCTCTCTTTGTTTCTCTCTTTCTTCTCCCCTTCTCCCTCTTCAGCCGACCGCCCCCTTAGGCAGCGCCGCCGCGCCACCTGACACCGACGACCACCCAGCGGCGGTGACCCCGAGCTCCCATCCCATCTCTCATTTTCTCACTCTTCCCTCTCTCTTCCTTACTCTCTTCCTTTCTCTCTCTTTCTCCTCTCCCTCTGCTTCTCTCCCAGATCCGCCACTCTTAGGGCATATCCTGCTCGCTTGGATGTTCACTTGTTTTGCTCGCTTTTTTATTTCTACTTTGCTCAACCTCTAGACTTCACCACTCCACTGATAACTAGTTATTATTATGTTTACATGCATGTGTTTGGTGCTAACACTTATGCAGGTACTTACTTGGCCTTCCGGCCCTTCACCTCGTTTCACCCAAAGATAGAGTGTGTTTCAGACCATCAGGTCTTTTTGCTATGCCTGGTAGGCAGACCTAGCGCTTAGCGCTTTACTGTTAACTTTGATCGAGCGTAGTTATGCCGTGAGCACAGCTTCGCCACTCACGGTAGTATAGCTTTCATGCGCTTACTCCATTGTGTGTGTTTAGCCATGCCGGGAGTGGTAACCACGCTGAACGTGATGGCGTCTAGTGCTGTACCTTAGCTTCGCTCTAGCTTATTTAGCTTCGCTTGGATGATCACTTACTTGCCTGCCCGCTTGTCTGCTTGATAATCTAACTATTATCATTTGCTTGATGGTTGTGAAGAGTTTGAAACTTGTACTCATACTGTTTTCTAAAAAGTATTATTTTCCTGTATTCGTACCGATCCCCTGTATCAGTACCGTTTTCCTATATTCGTATCGATCCCCTGTAACGGTACTATTTTCTTGTATTCGTATTAATCTCCTGTATCGATACTCTATTCTTGTATTGTGATATGATAGTGATATCTACCATGTTGTTACTTGACACCTGACTCCTGCTTGTTATCACCTAACACCTGCCATGCTTAACACTTGACATGTGATTATCATATTTTGAGAATTCTGCCTTGCTATCCTGTATTACATAGAGTGACATGTATTCTAGTACTTATGTACTCTTGTAACTCCTGAACCTATTATGCGCCAGTTATTCCTGCAAATATGATAATTATATAATAATAAACTACAAAAAGAGCAGCCTATATCGGGTAAGGAGGGACTGATGGACTTCAAGTGGTAAATATGTGATCGGTTACTGATATTGCATATTTATCATGGCATTCCCATATTTATGACATAATAAATACTGCTTTTTAATAGAATTTTTGTCTAAATTAATGCAGGCCTTTACCATGGGAGAAGGAAGAGAAAACAAGCCCAAAGCCCATCTAAATTCTGATTTAATTCTGAACTAATTCAAATCAAGGATCAGGGCAAATCAAAGAAGATAAACCAGTTGAAAATTTGTTAAATCAGATCTTCACAATAAAGTTGGTTAAAGTTGAAGACAGTTATATCGCCAGAATCTAGAAACCAAATCACGAAATTAGTCAGATAAACGGACAAAACAAAGAGAGGGAATGATCTGTGCTCCAGATATCGCCATCTGGCCACATCCTGGCCACGGATCTATGGCCAAAGCCGCGGATCCTTGGCCTAATTGCAACATCTGTGGGAGCGTTTGCTTCCCCTATCGGTTCACTCATCTCCCCTCCCATTTCGCCTATAATACAGCATTTCTTAGGGGCAAAAGGGAATGATTAGCAGAGAGTATAGGCTAGACTATTCTTTAGCTTGTAACTTAGGCTTTTTACTTTTCTTTTATGTAATTTTCATTTTTATTTATGTAATGAGAGGAGAGGAGAGTTTCATGGAGAAATGAGAGGGAAGCTTCTACTAAGGGTGACACAAGTGTAAGTAAGTCTTTTCTTTCATTGTTATTTGAATCGAATCAAACTTTCCTTTTCTTCTTTACTCTTGTTTTTGTTTACTTCCCTCTTTTGTGTTTGTAAATCCAACTGAGTCTGATAGTCTCGAATTTGCCTTGCCCTTGCAAGTGTCGTTGATGGCTTATGGTGATGGGCAGCCATTTCTATGTTAGTGTAGCTTGCATCTTTATTTCTTAGTTTAGAACTGGAATTGGGAAGGTCCTATATGTGATGCTTCGATCGCCTTCAAGCCAAGGTACATCGTCGATACAGATCAAAGGTAAGCAAGCCCCGAAGAGGTAAGTAAGTACTTTTAGGGTTTTTCTTCCTTTCTTTTAATCCATTAGTTTAGCTCGTCTCCATCACAACTCTCTTTTCTTCACACTTTTTATTTCTTTCTTTAACTTAATTTTCTATTTTCAAAAATTACTATCTCCTCCAATCTACGACTTTCTTCTTAATTTAACATAGCTTTTTTCTCTTTTCTTCTAAAAAACAAAGAAGACTTTTAACCATCTTTAGTAAACTAAAAAAGAACTTAAAACACGCTTCCATCGCTAATCCCTCCTTGTGGATCACGACCCGCATAGCCACTTGCTATCACGGTAGTATTGAGCTACTTGCACTTTAATCTTAAGTTCTGAAATTTTGTATTTTTCTGTGCAGGTTCTACCTCAATCAAATTTTGGCACAATTGTCGGAGAGGGACAGTAAGTAATTCTCTTTTTATTTACTTTATTGGTTAATTTTTCTTTGTTCTTGGTGTGTAGTGATGATATCAAGGAAACAAGAGCTGCAGTAGACATATATGTCTCTTTGGACTCTGCTCTAGAAAGCAGAGTCTAGAAGACCTCAGTATTGCCACATAAACATGACAATCTGAGAGGACTACTCACCTAGTTTTTAGTCACCTAGCTTTTCGTAAGTCACTTAGAATGGGGTGAATAGGTGACAAGCTCATCAAATGCAAAACTAATGCAAAATTAAAACTAATTGTGCAAACTAAAATTATTATGCAAACACAAAAAGTATGACCAAAGATTATAGCCGAATTCCCGGTGAAGGGCTTCTGGACTATCTCCTCAAGATTCCTCTAGATTAGAGTTAAGGTGCCACTATGGCTCTCTTGGTTGAATACAAGTGTGAGCAAACAATCCCAAACATATATCAATTAAGCACAAGAAAATATCAAGCATGTAATAGATATGAACAATAAGAGCATGCAAGATATAAAACACAAGTGAGAGAGAGAGAGATGAGCAATCGCAAACACAGAAGAATTGTTTCGAGGTTTGAACACACTTGCTCTACGTCCCCGCCTTCAACACTATGAAGGATTTCCACTATAATTGATCCCGCAAGATCATTTGGTGCTGCAACACCTACAACAAGCTCCCTCAAGAACTCTTGACCCGCAAGTCCCTCACTTGTTCCCGCAAGAACAACACACGTGAACCCGCAAGCTCGCCGAGGTCGCGACCTCTACAACTCTTCAAAATATAAAAGTGGAACACTTGGTGATTACTTCTCTTGATCACCAACAATTACTCTCACAACGAGGATCCTATAGAGGATGGATATAACAATGGATAGCTATGAAGGTGAAAGACTCAAAGAAAAGCTTTTGAAAACTCAAGAGAATCACTTTTATAAACTCTCTTTTGGTATGGCAATGAAGCTCAAATAACTTGTTGGGGAAACTCTATTGCGGATGGGAAAATAAGCTCTTGAAAAACTTGTTTAAAACTCACCAAAATACCCCATATTTATAGGCCAAGAAAAATTAAACGTCAAGGTTCAAAACTGGCCAGATTGTCCTATCAGTCGACTGCTCGGTCGACCGACCACCCATCAAATTTCTGACCGTTGGAGTAGCAGTCGACCGGGCGGTTGACCGACTACAGACCTAGACTGTCAATAGGTCAACTTTGAGCATAATTTTGAGGCCAAAACCTTTAGAATTGTGATTAGTCACATATTTTGCATATACATTGTCACCTTACCATACTTTTTAGCTAATAAATCCTATTAATAAGTCTTCTTTTTCTTTGTTAAATGTAGGCCCAATTGCTAAACGAAAGGAAAGAGAAACAAGCCCAAAGCCCACCAAATTCTGATTTAATTCAGAATAAATTAAAAATCAAGGAATGAGGGCAAAATCTTGGCATATCAGAGAGGTGAAAACCGGTTGAAAAAAATCCTTCCAAATCAAACGATTGAAGCCAACAATCAAAGGCTGTTTCGTCAAATCCTAGAGCAGAAACGAGAAACCAGAAGAAGATACAGGAGAATCACCAAACCAGGAGAGCCATCCAACTGGGTGTGGCCAACTGGCCACACCAGGGCCGCGAAAACACGGCCCTAGCCGCATTTTCGCAGCTTTGTTGTGCTAGTTGGGGGAGCATTTGCTCCCCCAATCTTCCCGAGATCTCCCCCCTCTAGTTTTTCCCTATAAATACCAGTTTCAACAGAGCTAAAAGGAGCGAAGACTAGGATTAGAATTTTGTTTATACTTTAAGGTTTAGGCTCTTTGTTAGGTAGTACAAAGTTGTATTTTTGTTTTATAATTTGTAGTTCAGTACAAATACTTGTGAGAGAGAGGAATTGGGTGCTTGTAACTTGAAGATTGAAGTGACATCAATACAAGAGTCGAGCTACATTTTCTTCTACTCATTTTACGGTATGTTTTACTTTAATTACTTGCATTGTTTCTTGTTTCCCATGAGTAGCTAAATCCGTTTTCTAGGCTCACTATTGTACTTCTTTCCAATTCTTCTTCTTTTCTGATTTTCATGAAAAGACCCAAGAATCATTTGCATGCCTAACTTAAAGCCTTTCTTCTTGAAAGTGTTCTTGAAGGCACATGAGGATGGGTTTGGATCTTTAAACTCCTACTTCTTTTAAGAACGCTTCTTGAACTGTTTTTTATTTCATACTTGCTTCTTCGCGCTTGATGATTTAACATTCGATTCAAAACGATTTCTTAAAGAAAAGAGTAAACTTTTCTAACCATCTTATGTGCTTTACTTCAAACTTTCTAAAGTCAACCTTAAGTTTTGCCTATGATCAGTTGAGGCACTTAGGATTTCAATAGAAGAATAAACAGTTGAGTAGTAAGATAGTGAGCCTAGATTTTCTTCTTTATTAAAAATAACCAAACACTTTTCAAAGCTTTCTAAATCACCTTTTTCCAAGCCTTTCTCCAAAGTTGCAATTTCTCTTTAATCATCTCCCTTCTTTCCATTCTCTTTTCAACTAAAAAATGAGCACAATTCTTTGTTATTGAATGAAATACCGAAAAGCTTTCATCGCATTCCTCCTCGTGGACACGACCCGTTAGCCACAAGCTACACGGTAATTTCTTAACTCTTTGATTGTTCTTTCATTTTAGCAATCAAATTTTTGGCGCCGCTGCCGGGGAGGGAACGGTGTATTTATTTTTTAACAAGTTTGGTGTGTGTTATTTCAGGGACTTGAAGATTCAGATCTAGCATTCAAGCTTTACAAGAGAAGACTTGCAAATTCTGTGCCCCTACTCTCGAAAGTAGGAAACAGAATTTCAAGAAATTGCATTGCAAAAGTTAAAAATTCATTGGACTACTAAAACTTTTTTTGCAGGACATATTGCTCGCAAAAAAATTAAGTTTTTGTACGTTATATTCTTGTTATTTCTGCTATCCACCATCCTTGTTTTAATCCAACAGTAATTTGAGTGATTGTTAATTTCTTAAAAAACGTTTAGACTTGCATTCTAGGAATTTGTCTAATTACGTTTATTTTACAATTACTATTAAAGAGAGCTGGAGACAAGGTACGTATGCTAGCATATAGTTTAGGAAATATTCTTTGATGATATTTACTTTTGAATGCTACTTTTCTATATCTTGCACACTTTGCACAATTAACTCTAAGGGCAAAACCCAATTCAAGATAAGGTAGGGAAGTCATTACCCTTCCTTAGCCCACAAACCATCTCCAAGCACGCACAATCTAAGCCTAAGTAAAATCTGATAGACGTTGGCCTTAGGGACATCTCGAACTCACTAAGAGATTATCCTAAGGGGAAAGGTGTTGGAATTTCGACTCCTGCCAAACCAGTGTCTAGGAGGGGATTGAGGGCAGAAAGCCCGAAGGTTGGTGGTTACTTAATTAGGAACGTCTTTGACGGATAACCTCCCACCAATCTTGCCCTGACTTGACTGATTAGCTTGTGGTCAAAGTTTACATATTACCTTCTGTGGACAAGCAACCAGTTAGGAGTTGTCTAGGTCGAGGTTACCTTAGATTAGGCTTGGTTGATTACTCTTGTTGATTGTTGGTAAACTTGTTTGTGATTGTGATTGTGTTTGTGTATGAAAGTGTGGTCAACAGACCTTAATTCATCTAGGTTGACTAGAAACACATCACCACCCAAGTTTGAACCAAGACCAGATCCGGTAATGGCTCAATCAACATCATTGCAGTATAGGTTCTATCCCATTAGAACCTTACTTCCATCTTGGATTCTACTTCCAACGGTTGGTGAATACAATTTTGAGCTCAAGCCTCAATTCGTCAACACACTCTCCAAGTTTCATGGCTTAGAGTCCGAAGATGCTTACTTCTTCATATGAGAATTTGAAGAAGTATGTCTAATGATGAAAATCTCACACCTTATAGACGATGCTATTAGGTTGAAATTTGTCCCTTTCGCTCTTAAGGACCTAGCAAAGAAATGGCTTTACAGCTTAGCGACCGTTCTATCACATCTTGGATGGTTTTATCAAGGTCTTCTTGAAGAAATTCTATCCAATTCATAAGACCGCTCTCATTAGGAAGGCAATCATGCAATTCAAGCAAGAACTGAGTGAACCCTTTTGGAGGTACTTTGAACGCTTTAAAGACCTCCTTGTCCAATGTCCACATCATGGAATAGAGAAATGGCGACAATGCCAAATTCTTTATGATGGTTTAGACTATTCTACCAAAACCCTCTTAGAAAGTATGTGCCAAGGGGGATTCTTGTAGAAGGATGAAAATGAAGGATGGGATTTGTATGAAAACCTAGCTGAAAAGACCAACCAATGGGAACCTACTAGTGAGACCTCTAGGAATCCAAACTCCATCTCTTTAAAAGGAGGTCTCCATTCTATCGAATCATCCATTGCTAATGAGGCTAAGTTAGCTAATCTAGTAAGAAGACTGGAAGCTCTAGAAACGAAGGAACCAAGTCCAGTCAATCAAGTCAGCCCAAACCAATTTCCAACTCCGGGCTGCACGTACTGTCAAGCCATTAATCATGCGTTCGAGGAGTGCCCTGTGTTTCAGGCTCAGCAACAATACCATGAACCGATGAATGCGGCCTTTTCAAGGCCGAACAATAATCCTTACGCACCAACGTACAATCCTGGCTAGAGAAATTACCCTAATTTCTCATGGAGCCAAAATAACAATGACCATTCACGATCAAATCATGCTAACCACTTCCATTATGCCAATAATTCTTCCAATCATCAACTCAACTTTTTCAATTTCCATAATAATTCTCCCAACAATCCACCTAACTTTTCAAACTATCAACAAAACTTTTCCAACCAAGCTCCACAATCCTCCTTCCAGAATCCTCAACTAGAAAGGAGAATGACTGACTTTGAAAGAAACATGGAAAGATACATGAAAAACCAAGATTCTTTCATGCAAACTATACAGAGGTTAGAGGTTCAAATAAGCCAACTAGCCACTCCACAGAATGAGAGACAGAAGGGTACCCTGCCTAGTCAGCCAATAACCAATCCTAGGAATTCTCAACAAGCTTATTTTGCTAAGGATCATTTATTAAATCAATGTAATGTTGTTCATACATTGAGGTCAGGAAAGAGAGTTGATAATTAAGTGTCAACGCCAACCAATCCCATTCAGCACAACCACAATCAAGCATCCACCTCATCTAATCCAAATCCTTCCAATTCTGACGAATCTGAAAAAGATAAGTCAACTAGTCAGGTGCACCAACCTATAGTACCATTTCCTAATAGGCTAAAAAACTATAAGCAAAATTCACACATGGACAAGATAATTGAGATATTTAATCAAGTGAAGATAAATGTGCCACTTCTTGATGCCATCCAACAAGTCCCTTCCTATGCTAAGTTTCTTAAGGACATGTGCACCAAGAAGAGAAAGACTAATGTACCAAAAAAGGTCTTCTTAGCCACTAACATTAGTGAGCTACTATCGGGTCCGATCCCTGTCAAGTACAAGGATCCAGGTAGTCCCACCATTGCCTGCGTAATAGGACAAGCCAAGATTAGTCGTGCACTTCTTGACTTGGGGGCAAGTATCAACTTGCTTCCATTCTCAGTTTATCAACAACTCGGGTTGGGCGATCTTAGTCCAACTCGAGTCACTATCCAACTAGCTGACCGTTCAGTAAAAGTCCAAAAGGGGAGATTAATGATGTCCTGATCCGGGTAGGGGAGTTTATTTACCCTGTCGATTTCATAGTTCTAGAGACACAACCTGTGTCCAACTCCAATCATAGGGCTCAAACTCTTGTTATCCTAGGGCGACCATTCCTTGCTACTGCCAATGCCATCATCGATTGTAGGAATGGGTCCATGAGGTTAACCTTTGGGCACATGATTAGAGAAGTCAATGTCTTCAATCTAGGAAAACAACCCCATGATCTTGAGGACCAAACATTTGAAGTAAACCTAATTGAGAACTTAACAAGTGAACATAGGGAAGAATTGGAACTAGAAACTGAGTGTGACTTCGGATTAGAGTCTGACGACTTTAATCTTGATCAGGTTGTTGATTCTGATGTGAATTGGGCCTCGAACCCTATTTCACCAATAATGGAGCCAACAAATTTGACTAGTCCTTCCAACCAGCCTTCCTCTTCCTTAGAATTAAAAGCCTTACCTGCGCATCTCAAGTACGTCTATCTAGGCGAACAAGAGACCTTTCCTGTCATCATTGCCTCCCATTTAAATGACGGGAAAGAAGAAGATCTTAAAGCAATTCTAAGAAAACATAGGGAAGCCATTGGTTGGACTATGACTGATATAAAGGGATTAAGTCCGACCATCGTTCAACATCGCATTCATCTCAACGAAGATGCCACACCTAAAAGAGACCCGCAGTGTAGATTAAATCCTATAATGCAAGAGGCTGTTCATGCTGAAATTGTAAAACTCTTAGACAATGGGATAATTTATCCCATTTCTGATAGCCAATGGGTTAGTCTTGTCCACGCGGTTCCAAAGAAATCCGGTTTCACTGTAGTGAAAAACGAGAACAAAGAGTTGGTCCAAACTCGACTTCCCACGAAGATCCGAGTTTGCATTGACTATAGGAAGCTTAATGCTGCAAATCATAAGGACCATTTTCTACTTCCCTTCATTGATCAAATGCTTGAACGTTTGGCGGGTCACGTGTATTACTGTTTCTTGGACGGTTACTCGGGGTATAATCAGATCCCTATTGCTCCTGAGAACCAAGAAAAGACTACGTTCACATGTCCATTTGGGACATTTGCTTATCATCGAATGCCTTTCGGCTTATGAAATGCCCCAGCAATGTTTCAACGTTGCATGTTGAGTCTTTTCTCTGATATGGTAGAACGATTCTTAGAGATCTTTATGGACGATTTCTCTATCTACGGAGATTCATTTACTCATTGTCTCTACCATTTAGAACTTTTCCTCCAACGTTGTGCTGAGAAAAATCTGACACTGAATTGGGAGAAATGCCACTTCATGGTAAAACATGGAATTGTCTTGGGTCATGAAATTTTCAAGAAAGGAATTGAAGTGGATAGAGCTAAAATTGAGGTTATTGCTAAGCTTCCCATGCCCAAATGCGTTAAGGATATTAGATCCTTCTTAGGACGCGCTGATTTCTACCGAAGATTTATCAAGGATTTTAGCAAAATTGCTAGGCCCTTGACTAATCTGTTAGCTAAGGATGTATCCTTCACTTTCGATACTGCATGCATGAATTCTTGGGAGAAGCTTAAGAGAGCTTATTTCTACACCAATCATATCTGCTCCGGATTGGTCTAAGCCGTTCGAAATCATGTGCGATGCTTCTGATTTTGCCATAGGCGCTGTCCTAGGACAACACATTGATAACAAGAAGCATGTGATTTACTACTCTAGTAGGACTCTTAACGATGCTTAATTGAACTACACTACGACTGAGAAGGAATTCTTTGCAGTAGTGTTTGCCTTAGAGAAATTTCGTCCCTACCTACTAGGGTCCAAAACCGTCATTTTCACCGATCATTCTGCGCTTAGGTACCTCATGATGAAAAGGATGCCAAGGCCCGACTCATTCATTGGATCCTCCTTCTTCAAGAATTTGATCTTGAGATTCGAGACAAGAAAGGGGTAGAAAATGTCGTTGCTGACCATCTCTCACGAATCCCTAATTCTCCATGCAACAAATTACCTATAAATGAGGATTTTCCTTATGAAAATCTCTTAGCTTTCTCTAGGGAACCTTGGTTGGCTGATATAGTGAATTACTTAGTCACAATCAAACTCCGTCTCATTGGTCCAAAAACGATATATACCGGCTCTTATCCTAAGTCCGGTATTTCTTTTGGGACGAACCGTATCTTTTTAAGTACTGTTCTGACAAAATTATTAGGAGATGCATTCCCGATGAGGAGGTTAAGAGTGTTCTATCATTTTGTCACGAACTTACATGCGGTGGACACTTTGGTCCTCGCAAGACTGCTGAAAAAGTGCTACAAAGCGGGTTCTATTGGCCTACCTTATTCAAGGATGCATATGAATTTTGCTAAACGTGCCCTAGATGCCAAATGGTAGGAAGGATCTCGAAACAAAATATGATGCCTCTCAACCCAATTCTAAAAATAGAACTCTTTGATGTTTGGGGCATCGACTTTATGGGTCCATTTCCTAATTCATTTAGAAACCAATACATATTGGTTGCTGTGGATTATATGTCCAAGTGGGTGGACGCCATTCCTTATAAGACCAATGATAACAAAGTTGTCATAAAGTTTTTGAAAAAGAATATTTTTTCACGCTTCGGAACCCCTCGTACTATCATCAGTGATAATGGCACTCACTTTTGCAATAGATCCTTTGAAGCTCTTATGCGAAAGTATGCCATAACTCACAAGTTGTCCACACCTTATCATCCTCAAACCAGTGGGCAGATTGAGGTTTCCAATAGACAAGTCAAACTTATCTTGGAGAAAACTGTGAACCAAAACTGAAAAGATTGGTCATCAAACTTGTAGATGCCCTATGGGCCTACAGGACCGCTTTCAAGATGATTCTAGGAATGTCTCCTCATAGGTTAGTCTATGGTAAAGCTTGTCACCTGCCCGTTGAATTAGAGCACCGGGCTTTATGGGCAATCAAGCAGTTGAATTTCGACTTGACTAAGGCCGGTGACCTTCGGAAGTTACAAATTTCCAAATTAGAGGAGTTAAGAAATGAGGCCTATGAAAATGCTAGGATCACTAAAGATAGAGTTAAGATTTTTCATGATAAATATATCATAAGAAAAACCTTTGTCTCTGGATAAAAAGTCTTACTCTATAATTCTAGGCTTCATCTTTTTCCAAGAAAATTGAAATCAAGATGGACTGGGCCATTCGTTGTAAAAATCGTGTTTCCACATGGTACAGTTGAGATCAGTGACACCAAGAATGGAAATGACTTTAAGGTATATGGTCAACGCCTTAAACCTTTCTTAGAATCGATGCCGGTAAATGAAAGGGCTATGGGTCTTTTTGACCCCGTGTATCGGTAACTTCCCTCTTTTTCATTTTATTTCATGCATCTATACATTTCTTTCATACATTGGGGACAATGCATGAGATAAGTGTGGGGGAGGGTTAACATGACTAATATAACAACAACAACAACAATATATATATATATATATATATATATATATATATATATATATATATATATATATATATATATATATAGGGTTAACATGACTAATATAACAACAACAACAACAATATATATATATATATATATATATATATATATATATATATATATATATATATATATATATATATATATATATATATAACAAAAAAAAACTTTTTGAAAGGTTAGAATAATATTTTGATATATTTTTTGTAAGAAATTGAGTCAATTTTAAGGAATAGGAAAATCATAATTAGGATTTCTTATGCTTGGTCAAAGTCAGATAACTTGTTTGATTTTTAGGGTTAGGAAGAAAATTTGTGAAAGTAATTTAGTCTTGATATTTATCTTGATGAAATATGCACACTAAATACACTTACACACTTAGGGTTTAAAAACAAAGACTCTTATGCCTTATAAAAAAATATATGTAAAAAAAAAACAAATCTAGTTATTGATTAGCTAGGTGCTTTGGCCTAAGCAAGCCTTGATATTTATGCAAAAGATAATTATATAAGTTTGAGTGTGTGTCTATATATATATATATATATATATATATATATATATATATATATATATATATATATATAATATATATATATATATATATATATATATATATATATATATATATATATATATATATATATATATATATATATATATATATATATAAATCCTCTGATTAAGCTGGGTATTTGTGCCTCATGAA
This sequence comes from Agave tequilana, assembly GCA_038442645.1. Classification (NCBI taxonomy): domain Eukaryota; kingdom Viridiplantae; phylum Streptophyta; class Magnoliopsida; order Asparagales; family Asparagaceae; genus Agave; species Agave tequilana. The sequence goes on from JAVJIF010018931.1 coordinate 34,799, forward strand.
GCATAAGTATTCACGCCTAAAAGGGGTACATTTCATAAATAAAAACCTTGGTTTCGTGGCCTAGTCTGCTCGAGTCTTTAAGTCCTTAGGGGTGTTTTCTCACCTGGTGTCCTAAATTTGTCCGATTGGGGTGTCACTGACTAAAGGCTCGTTACATGGGCAGATTAGAATGCCTAATGAAATTGAGGAATAAATTCCACCAAAAATAAATATAAGGCATAGGAGTTAATGTTAAAAAACCCTTAGTCAACTTCACAGTCACGATGGTGCATATGACTCAGGGTAAATTAATAGACTAGATGCGAAAGACAATTTGACTCCTTACTTTGATTGATGACATATTTTTTAATGGAGATTAAGTTTAGGAATGAAAATTTGATATTCCTATAACTTATAATTTACTTAAACTCTCACAAATATACTTCAAATATTCTCTCTTTTCAATATGCTTTTCGAAAATACTAATTTTTTTCTTTCTTTATGGATTTTGTGGGTGCAATCCACTGAAAACCCTCACGAGACAAAACTCGTCCTCTAGGGGTAACCTAGAGGTTTAACAGCTTGTTACACATGCTCAGTGCAATCGAGTGACCTGCGAAAATGGTCTAATAATTGATTAGAATTATTCTGATGTTTTACTCGAGGGCGAGCAAAAGATAAGTGTGGGGGTGTGATCAGTCACATATTTTGCATATACATTGTCACCTTACCATACTTTTTAGCTAATAAATCCTAATAATAAGTCTTCTTTATCTTTGTTAAATATAGGCCCAATTGCTAAAAGAAAGGAAAAAGAAACAAGCCCAAAAGCCCACCAAATTCTGATTTAATTCAGAATAAATTCGAAATCAAGGAATCAGGGCAAAATCTTGGCATATCAGAGAGGTTGAAAATCGGTTAAAAAAATTCTCTCAAATCAAACGGTTGAAGCCAACAATCAAAGGCTGTTTCGTCAAATCCTAGAGCAAAAATGAGAAAATCAGAAGAAGATACAGGAGAATCACCAAACCAGGAGAGCCATCCAACTGGGTGTGGCCAACTGGCCACACCAGGGCTGTGGAAACGCGGCCCTAGCCGTGTTTCCGTGATTTTGTTGTGCCAGTTGTGGGAGCGTTTGCTCCCCCAATCTTCCCGGGATCTCCCCCCTCTGGTTTTTCCCTATAAATACCAGTTTCAACAGAGCAAAAAGGAGCGAAGACTAGGAATAGAATTTTTTTATACTTTAAGATTTAGGCTCTTTGTTAGGTGATTTGTCACATATATTGCATTTATATTGTCACCTTACCATACTTGTTAGCTAATAAATCCTATTAATAAGTTTTCTTTTTCTTTACTAAATGTAGGCCCAAGTGCTTAAAGAAAGAAAAGAGAAACAAGGCCAAAAGCCCACCAAATTCTGAATTAATTCAGAATAAATTCGAAATAAAGAAATCAGGGCTAAATCTTGGCATATCAAGAGGTTGAGAAAAATCCTCCCTGAATCAAGTGATTGAAGCCACAAAATCAAAGGCTGTTTCGTCAACGGTTGGAGCATAAACAAGAAAACTAGTAGGAGATACGGGACAAACACTAACTGATCTTCCCCCCTTTTGGTGTGGCCACCTGGCCACACCAGGGCCGCGGAAATGCGGCCCAAGCCGTGTTTCCGTGGCCGTTTGGAGGTTGTTGGGGGAGCGTTTGCTCCCCCAATCTTCCGGGATCCTACCTGTTAAGGTTTTGACTATAAATATGGGTTTCAGCAAAGAAAAATACAGCCAAGATTAGGATTAAGTTTTGTGTTTATTTTCTTAGGATTTAGGCTCTTTGTTAGCTAGTACAAAAATTGTAATCTTGTTATTTACTTTGTAGTCCAGTATCAAAACTTGTGAGAGAGAGGAATTGAGTGCTTGTATTTGAAGATTGAAGTGACGTCAATACAAAAGTCGAGCCAAGTTTTCTTCCACTTGCAGTACGGTATGGTTTGCATTATGTCTATATTTTCTTCGTTGTTTTCTATGGATAACTAAACGGTTTTCTGGGCTCGCTATCACAACTCTCTCTTACTCGTCTTCTCTCCTATTTTTAAACGAAAAAGACCCAATGAATCATATGTATGCCTTCCTTAAAAACCTTTCTTTTTGAAAGTGTTCTTGAAGGCACATGAGGATGGGTTTGGATTGTTGAATTCTCACTTCTTTCATGAACATCAATTGAATTATTTTTACTTCATTCTTGCTTCTTCGCGCTTGATGTTTTAATATTCAATTCAAACAATTTCTTGAAGAAAAGACTCAACTCTTCTAACCGTCTTATGTGCTTTGCTTCAAACTTTCTAAAAATAAAAACTTTATGTTTTGCAAATGATCACTTGAGGCACTTAACATTTTAAGAAGAAGAATGAATAATTGAGTAGTGAGATAGTGAGCCCAGATTTGCTTTCTTATTATAAAAACAACCAAAACAATTCTCAAGCTTTCTAAATCACCTTCTCCAAAACCTTTTCTAAAAGTTGCAATTTTTCTTTTAATAATCTCTTTCTTTCCATTCTCTTTTTCATAAAAAACGAACACAATTCCTTGTTTCTAAATGATTCACTGAAAAGCTTCCATCGCATCCCTCCTTGTGGACACGACCCGTTAGCCACAAGCTACACAGTAAATTCTTGATCTCATTGATTGTTCTTTCTTTTAGCAATCAATTTTTGGCGCCGTTGCCGGGGAGGGAACGGTGTAGTTGTTTTTAACAAGTTTTGTGTGTTGTTTCAGGGACTTGAAGATCAAGATCTAGCATTCAAGCTTTGCAAGAGAAGACTTGCAAATTCAGTGCCCCTACTCTCGAAAGTAGGAAACAAAATTTCAAGAAATTGCTTTGCAAAAATTTGAAAAAATTCATTGGACTACTAAAATTGCTTTGCAAAAATTTTAGGCACGAGTCTTTTCAATTCATTTACTTTACTGTTGAAGAGTGCTGGGGTAAGGTACGTACGCATTGCATTCAGAATAGGACTCATTTCTTGTTTGATTTATATCGCTTTGAGTGAATCTTATTTATCTTGTACACTTGCACAAATTGATTTTAAGGGCAACACCCAATAACAAGATAAGGTGAGAATTTAATCACCCTTCCTTGGCCCAAAAATCAGACTCCAAGCACTTACAAACCTAAGCCTAAATAAAATCTGATAGACGTTGGCCTTAGGGACATCTCGAACTCACTAGGAGATTATCCTAAAGAGGGAAGGTGTTGGAAATTGACTCCTGCCAAATCAGTGTCTAGGAAGGGGATTGAGGGCCGAAAGCCCGAAGATTGGTGGTTACTTAATTAAGGAACGTCTTTGACGGAAATCCTCCCACCAATCTTGCCCTGACCTGGCTGATTAGCTTGTGGTCAAAGTCTACATTCTACCTCCTGTGGACAATCAACCAGTTAGAAGTTGTCTAGGTCAAGGTTACCTTAGACTAGGCTTGGTTGATTTCTATTGTTGACAGTTGGTTGAACTTGTTTGTGGTTGTGATTGTGTTTATGTATGCAAGTGTGATCGAGAGACCCTAATTCATCTAGGTTGACTAGAAACACATCACCACCCAAGTTTGAACCAAGACCAGATCCGGTAATGGCTCAATCAACATCACTGCAGGATAGGTTCTACCTGATTAGGACCTCACTTCCATCATGCATTCTACTTCCATCAGTTGGTGAATACAATTTTGAGCTCAAGCCTCAATTCATCAACACACTCTCCAAGTATCATGGCCTAGAGTCCGAAGATGCCTACTTCTTCATAAGAGAATTTGAGGAAGTATGTCTTATGATAAAATCCCACACCTTGTAGACGATGCTATTAGGTTGAGATTTATCCCTTTCGCACTTAAGGACCTAGCAAAGAAGTAGCTCTACAGCTTAGCGGCCGGTTCTATCATATCCTGGGATGGTTTCATCAAGGTTTTCTTGAAGAAATTCTATCCAATCCATAAAATCGCTCTCATTAGGAAGACGATCATGCAATTCAAGCAAGAACCGTTCTGGAGGTACTTTGAACGCTTTAAAGACCTCCTTGTCCAATGTCCACATCATGGAATAGAGAAATGGCGACAATGCCGAATTCTTTATGACGGTTTAGACTATTCCACAAAAACCCTCTTAGAAAGTATGTGCCAAGGGGGTTTCTTGCAGAAAGATAAAGATGAAGGATGGGATTTGTATGAAAATCTAGCTGAGAAGACCATCCAATGGGAATCTGCTAGTAAGACCTCTAGGAATCCTAACTCCATCTCTTCAAAAGGAGGTCTCCATTCTATCGAATCGTCCATCGCTAATGAGGCTAAGTTAGCTAACCTGGCTAGAAGACTAGAAGTTCTAGAAACAAAAGAACCAAGTCCAGTCAATCAAGTCAGCCCGAACCAATTTCCAACCCCGAGCTGCGCTTACTGTCAAGCCATGAATCATGTGTTCGAGGAGTGCCCTGTGTTTCAGGCTCAGCAACCCTACCATGAACCGATGAATGCGGCCTTTTCAAGGCCGAACAACAATCCTTACGCACCAACGTACAATCCCGGCTAGAGAAATCACCCTTATTTCTCATGGAGCCAAAATAACTCTGACCATTCACGATCAAATCATGCTAGCCACTTCCATCATGGTAATAATTTTTCCAATCATCAACGCAATTTCTCCAATTTCTATAATAATTCTCCCAACCATCTGTTAGAACTTGTTTTGATGAAGACATTTGTGAAGCATTTCATTTGGAGCTCTAACAAACGACGAATCAAGAGTTCTTCATGATCAAGATGTCCCAAAGAGAGTTGATATGATGTGGTTTGTAATTGTGTAATAGCATGTCAAAAGCCTTGATACACACACACACATATCATACACTTATAGTCGACTTATAGTCCCTATTAGTCGACTAATCCATTGTGTAGTCGACTTGACCAATATGCCTAGTCGACTAATCTTGTGTCCAAAAGAAACCCAACTCTCTGTTTGTGCATTAGTCGACTTGACAGTCAAACGTAGTCGACTAATAGCATTTGTAGTCGACTAATCCCTTGCCCCTAGTCGACTAATAGCTGGTCCGGTCGACTTGAAAATTAGTTGCAGTCTACTTGATTCAGTTATCCAGAAACCTGTCATTCGAGCTTATCTTGACCTAGTCGACTTATACTCAAACCTAGTCGACTAACCTTTGGAAAATTGCCTAGTATAGTCGACTAACTCTATAGGCAAGTCGACTATAGGCAGTTTCTGACTGTTGGACAGTTTCTGACTGTTGGTCTTTTGTGCAACATTTCCCAACGTTTGAACATTCAAAAGGCACCTATTAACTACCCTAACTTACCCTAGAGTGCAGCTATAAATAGGGTGGTTAATTCAAAGGCCAAACACCAATCCTAATCTTTAGTTTTCTAAGATCAAAAATTCTGCCAATCCTGAAAACTGTTCCCACTTCAGTTCTTCACCAAATTCTGATTCTCTAGTGAAGTTCTATGAAGTTTCTCCTATACTAGACCTTGTCCACGTTCACATACAGTACCAAGGCTTATAGGAAAGTGTTGTAATACTCAAAGCAATCATTGTACACGGGTGTCTTCTTGGTATAGAAGCAGTTGTACAAGGTGAAGTTTGTTCTCTTGGTGGAAGAGAAGGTGTTCTCTTGGTGGAAGAGAAGGTGTACACATTTGGCATAGGGGATTTGTCAAGTGGTGTGCATGGTTGTGATTTTGGGTGTACAAAATTAAGGATAAAGGAAAATCTCAAGCGGGTGGCTTGGGGACTGGATGTAGGTCACGAGGACCGAACCAGGATAAATCTCTCGTATTTGCGTTTGACTAACTTTCTGAGATTTGATTTCCTTTATTGCAAGTTATTTATTTGTTTAACGTTAATCCTTCTTTGTTTAATATTTGTGTTGACTTTGTAGTTTAGATCCATAATTGCCAACAGAGAAAGTTCCGCATTTGGCATCATCTGGGGACCAACAATTGGTATCAGAGCGGGTCTTACATTTGGTACCTAGTCAAGAACAAGGATGGCAACGGAGTTTTCATCATCCCAATTCAAAGAAGGACATTCTACACAACGTCCACCGCTATTTGACGGATCCAACTACAACTATTGGAAGTGTAGAATGAAGATCTACTTGCAATCGCTCAACTACGAACTATGGAACATCGTTGAAGCATCGTACACCAAACCAACAACCAACTACAACGCTTGGAGTGAGGATCAAAAGAAGAATGCGAACCTTGATGCCAAAGCGATGAATGCCTTGTTCTGTGCATTAACCAAAGAAGAGTTCAACAGAGTGTCAACAGCCACTTCTGCACATCAAATATGGTATACTCTTCAGGTAACACACGAAGGCACAAGTAAAGTTAAAGAGTCTAAAATATCTGTTCTTGTCCACAGGTTTGAATTATTCAAAATGGAGGAGAATGAAACCATATCAGAAATGGTAACAAGATTCACCGACATTACCAATTCCTTAGCATCTCTTGGAAAGGACTACACCCAAGTTGAAAGAGTTCGTAAGATCCTTCGTGCACTCACACCAGAATGGGAGAAGAAGACAACCGCAATTGAAGAGGCCAATGATCTCTCAACTATGACATTAGAAAACCTAATCGGTAATCTAATGGCATATGAAGTGCAATTAGAAGAAAGAAAGAAGAATGAACGACAACACCACTCAAAGAAGAAAGAACTTGCCTTCCATGCATCCTCCGACACGGACAATTCAAATGACGAAGAAGAGGAGATGGCAATGCTTTCAAAGAAATTCAGGAGATTTATAAAGCAAGGTAAATTCAAATGCTTTAATTGCAATAAACCAGGTCATATGAAGATGTATTGCCCTTTGCTCAAGAATAAAAGCAAATACAAAAGCAAAAAGTTCAGAATGGTGAAAGACTATGAAGCCTCATGGGAAAACAGTGATTCCTCATCCTCTGACGAAGAAGAATCCACTGAACGTGTCAACCTATGTGACATGGCCATAGAAGATGATGAGGTATCATTTACTGAATTTTCTGATGCATTTCATGAATTGTTTAATAATCTAAAGCATGAAAAACTGAAAAAATAAAGTTTTATCAAAAGAAAATGAAAAACTTTTAAAGAAAAATTCATGTTATGCTTTACAAGTATCTTCTATAAATTCTCAACAAGATGAGTTTGAAAAAGTCATATCATCTTTGAAAAATGATAATGAGAAGTTTATAAAAGAGAACATTTTTCTTAAAAAGGAAACTGAGTCTTTGAATAAAAGGATTTCTATTTTAGATAAAGATATTTCAGTTTTCAAAAAGAAATATGAAGATATTTTGCAAAATGTGACTAAGTTCAATCAAGGAAAAGAAAAATTGAATGATTTATTATCTTTTCAGAAATGTCACATAATAGTTATGGTATTGGATTTGTTGAAAAATCTTCATATTGTAGTAATCCATATAGTTCTTTTGTAAAAAGAAAGTCTAAGAAAAATAAGTTTATATGGTTTCCTAAGAATTTAAATATTCATGATAAAAATACATATATTGCATCATACATTCATGATATATGTGATTCATGCAACTATGTGTATATTAACAGGTGGAAACCAAATTCTAAATGGATTTGGACTCCTAAAGGTTAATATGTTCTTTTATATTTGGTACCATCTAACGTTTATCTTGCAGGTACCATATAATAGCAATAACCTCAGTCTTGGCTCTATCCACTTCAATTCCTTTCTTAGAGATTTCATGACCCAAGACAATTCCATATCTTACCATGAAGGGGAATTTCTCCCAATTCAGTGTCAGATTTTTCTCAGCACAACGTTGTAGACAAGTTCTAAATGGTAGAGATATTGAGTGAACGAATCTCCGTAGATGGAGAAATCATCCATGAAGATTTCTAAGAATCATTCTACCATATCAGAAAAAAGACTCAACATGTAACGTTGAAATGTTGTTGGGGCATTGCACAAACCGAAAGGCATTCAACTATAAGCAAATGTACCAAATTGACATGTGAACGTAGTCTTTTCTTGGTCCTTAGGAGCAATATGAATTTGATTATACCCTGAGTAACTGTCCAAGAAACATAATACTCGTGGCCCGCCAAACATTCAAGCATTTGATCAATGAAAGAGAGTGAAAAATGGTCCTTACGAGTTGCACATTAAGCTTCCTATAGTCAATGCAAATTTAGATCTTCGTAGGAAGTCGAGTTTGGACCAACTCTTTATTCTCGCTTTCCACTACGGTGAAACCATATTTCTTTGGAACCGCGTGGACAGAACTGACCCATTGGCTATCAGAAATGGGATATATTATCCCATTGTCTAAGAGTTTCACAATTTCAGCATGAACAATCTCTTGCATTATAGGGTTTAACCTACACTGCTGGTCTCTTTTAGGTGTGGAATCTTCATTGAGATGAATGCAATGTTAAACTATGGTTGGACTCAATCCCTTTATATCGGTCATAGTCCAACCAATGGCTTCCCTATATTTTCTCAGAATTGCTTTAAGATTTTCTTCTTGCCCGTCGTTGAAATGGGAGGCAATAATGACAGGAAAGGTCTCTTGTTCGCATAGATAGACGTACTTGAGATGCGCATGTAAGGCTTTCAATTCTAAGGAAGAGGAAGGCTCACTTGAAGAATGAGTCAAATTTGTTGGCTTCATATTTGATGAAATAGGGTTCGAGGCCCAATTCATAGCAGACTCAATAACCTAATCAAGATTAAAGTCGTCAGACACTAACCGAAGTCACACTTAGTTTCTAGTTCTAATTCTTCCCTGTGTTCACTTGTTAAGTTCTCAAGGAGGTTGACTTCAAATGTATAGTCCTCAACATCACGGGGTTGTTTTCCTAGGTTGAAGATATTGACTTCTCTAGTCATGTTCCCAAAGGTTAACCTCATGGACCCATTCCTTCAATTGATGATGGCATTGGTAGTAGCAAGGAATGGTTGTCTTAGGATAACAGGAGTTTGAGCCCTAGGGTTGGACACAGGTTGTGTCTCTAGAACTATGAAATCAACGGGGTAAATAAACTCTCCAACCCGGATAAGGACATCATTAATTCTCCTTTTGTAATTTTTACTGAACGGTCAGCCAGTTGGATAGTGACTCGAGTTGGACTAAGATCGCCCAACCTGAGTTGTTGATAAACTGAGAATGGAAGCAAGTTGATACTTGCCCCCAAGTCAAGAAGTGCATGACTAATCTCAGCTTGTCCCATGGTGCAAGCAATGGTGGGACAACCTGAATCCTTGTACTTGACAGGGATCGGACCCGACAGTAGCTCACTAATATTAGTGCCTAAGAAGACCTTTTTGGCTACATTAGTCTTTCTCTTCTTTGTGCACAAGTCCTTAAGAAACTTAGCATAGGACGGGACTTGTTGATGGCATCAAGAAGTGGCACATTTATCTTTACATGATTGAAGATCTCAATTATCTCATCAATGTGTGGATTTTGATTGTTATTTTTCAGCCTATTAGAAAATGGTACTATAGGCTGGTGCACCTGACGGGCTGACTTATTTGTTTCAGATTCGTCAGATTTGGAAGGATTGGGATTAGATGAGGTGGATGCTTGATTGTGGTTGTGCTGAATAGGATTAGATGGTGTTGACACTTGATTATCAACTTTCTTTCTCGACCTCAATGTATGAACAATATTACATTGATTCAATGATTGATCCTCAGCCAAATGAGCTTGTTGAGAATTCCTAGGATTCATTATTGGCTGACTAGGCAAGGTACCCTTTTGTCTCTCATTCTGTGGAGTGGCTAATTGGATCATTTGAACCTATAGCCTATGTATAGTTTGCATGAGAGAATCTTGGTTCTTCATGTATCTTTCCATGTTTCTCTCGAAGTCAGTCATTCTCCTTTCTAGTTGAGGATTCTGAAAGGAAGATTGTGGAGCTTGGTTGGGAAAGTTTTGTTGATAGTTTGAAAAGTTAGGTGGATGGTTGGGAGAATTATGATGGAAATTGGAAATGTTGGGTTGATGATTGGAAGAATTATTGGCTTGATGGAAGTGGCTTGCATGATTTGACCGTGAGTGGTCATTGTTATTTTGACTCCATGAGAAACTCAGGTGATTTCTCTAGTCAGGATTGTACGTTGGTGTATAAGGATTATTGTTCGGCCTTGAAAAGGTCGCATTCATCAGTTCTGAAAAATGTTGTTGAGCTTGAAACACAGGACATTCCTTAAACACATAATTCATGGCTTGACAATAAGTACATCCCAAGGTTGGAAATTGGTTTAGGCTGACTTGATTAACTAGACTTAGTTCCTTAGTTTCTAAAGCTTCCAATCTTCTCACTAGATTGGCTAACTTAGCCTCATTAGTTATGGATGATTCAATAGAATGGAGACCTCCTTTGAAGAGATGGAGTTTGAGTTCCTCAAAATTTCACTAGTTGGTTCCCATTGGATGATCTTTTCAGCTAGATTCCCATATAAATCCCATCCTTCGTTCTCATCCTTCTGCAAGAATCCTCCTTGGTACATGCTTTCTAAAAGGGTCTTGGTAGAATAGTCTAAACCGTTATAAAGAATTTGGCATTGTCGCCATTTCTCTATTCCATGATGAGAATATTAGACAAGGAGGTCTTTGAAGCGTTCAAAATACCTCCAAAATGATTCACTAGGTTTTTACTTAAACTGTATGATGTTTTTCCTAAAGATAGCAGTCTTTTGAATTGGATATAATTTCTTTAAGAAGCCTTGATGAAACCATCCCAAAATATGATAGAGCCGGCCGCTAAGCTGTAATGTCATTTCTTGGCTAAGTCCTTAAGAGCAAAAGAGACAAATCTTAACCTAATAGCATAATCTACAAGGTGTGGAATTTTTATCATTAGATATACTTCCTTAAATTCTCTTATGAAGAAATAAGCATCTTCGAACTCTAAGCCATGAAACTTGGAGAGTGTGTTGATGAACTGAGGCTTGAGCTCAAAATTATATTCACTAACTGATGGAAGTTGGATGCAAGATGGAAATGAGGTTCTAATGGGATAGAACCTATCCTACAAAGATGTCGGTTGAGCCATAACCAGATTTGGTCTTGATTCAAACTTGGGTAGTGATGTGTTTCTAATCAACCTAGATAAATTAGGGTCTCTTGACCACACTTGCATACACAAACACAATCACAAACAAGTTTACCAATAGTCAACAATAGTAAACAACCAAGCCTACTTTAAGGTAACCTTGACGTAGACAACTTCTAACTTGTTGATTGTCCACAGGAGGTACAATGCAGACTTTGACCACAAGTTAATCAGCCAGGTCAGGGCAATATTGGTGGGAGGTATCCGCGCAAAAGTGACAGGCCTAATTAAGCCAAACCACCAGCCTTCAGGGTTTCGCTCCTCAATCCCTTTCCTAGACACTGATTTGGCAGGAGTCAAATTCTAACGCCTTCCCCCTTAGGATAATCTCCTAGTGAGTTCGAGATGTCCCTAAGGCCAACGTCTATCAGATTTTATTTAGGCTTAGGTTGTGTGTGCTTGGAGATGGTTTGTGGGCTAAGGAAGGGTAATGACTTCTCCATCTTATCTAGATTTGGGTTTTGTCTTTAGAATTGATTGTGCAGAGTGTGCAAGATATAGAAAAGTAACATTCAAAAGCAAATGTCACCCAAGAATGTTTCCTAAACTATATGCTACTCATACGTACCTTGTCTCAAGCTATCTTCAACAGTAATTATAAAATAAACGTAATTAGACAAATGCCTAGAATGCAAGTCTTGTTGGCCCAGAGGCCTTTCACTCTAGTTTTGATGATGATTAACTCATTAGTTATAGTTTACTAATAATCTTGTGATATTTAATTTCAGATACTTAACCAAGATATTAGTATGTGAAAGCTCCATCTAATGCTCTTTCACATGGTGATTCAAGAGCCTGAGCGTCAAAGTTCATATCTAGCACTCGTTGGAGTCAAGCTCAGTGGATCACGTTTGGATCGAGTCAACTTGGAGACGGTGCTCTACAAGAAGACTTCGGTACATAGTTTAGTTTATGTTTTAGATCCATTTGTAAAGATTAGATAGTGTGGTATGCTCAAGTTCATAACACACACACTTGTTTAAGTTTCATGTTTTGGTTTTCGATTTTTGGTTTAACCGATTTTGGTTTCATGAATAGATTGAATCAAAACAAGTTTACATGGTTTAATGTATATTAGATTTGTTCTATATACATGTACGCTTCATCTATTTAAACAAACTTAGTTTGATAGTCTATTCATGAGTTTGGAGTTTTGGTATTTAAACAAAACTTATTTTTGGATTTTATGTCAAAAATATTGATATATATATATCCTTCATGTATATTGGATTATATCCATATACTATATGCTACAAGTTGTTTAAATATCATGTTTTTGTATTTAGATGAGTTTTGGACAAAATGATTTTCCATTTCAAAAATCCTAGTTTTGGAAAATACTGAATTTTGTTTTCGGCAAAATTTCCATAACACAAAAATGGTACAAATAGCTTGAAATATGTGTTGAATTTTTTCACACATGTTTGTATATCAAAATATTATACTGAAACTATCAAAATATTATACTGAAACTATTTTTGTGGATTTTTAGAGATTTTATGGGATTTAATAGGATAATAAAAACTCAAATTTTAAGTCCTGAACTTCTGTTTGCCAGGCTCTGGCGGTCGACCGACCGGTCGACCGGACCAGGAGCCGGACAACCTGAACGGTCGACCGGATGTGCACGAGACGTGTACAAAGGCCATTTGGTTTGGCCGGTCGACCGACTGAAGTCTCCTTACTCTCGGGTAAGGACTGTCGACCGGGCGGTCGACCCGAGGTTGGCAACGGTCAAATTTTGATCATTGGCCCGTCGACCTGCCGGTCGACCGGATGGTCAATTCTGACCATAATTAGCTGCCAACGGCTAGTTTTTCAAATGGCTATATAAATGGGTTTTCTCTTCACTGTTTTAACTAAGAATCTTGAGAGCTTATTTTCTGATCTTACTAGTGTTTTTGCAGCAATTAAAAAGAAGTTTTGGGCTTTAAAGTTTACATTTGATTTAGTATTTTTCTAGGATTTGGAAAATCAAAGAAAAGTGATTTTAGGAAAAGTGATTTTGGTTCAACTTCTTCATCCTTACTTTTAGTTTTTCCCATGGATTTTCTTTGAGTATTTATTTTCCATTCCTTTGGTTATTCTTACACTTGAGCTTATTATTCTATCCTATCTATTAGGATCTTTTATTTTATGGGAAAAGAATTGGTTTGTGGTCTTTTGATCACTAAGTTGTAAACCCTCCTACTTTGTGTTATCCCTCTTGTGTAGAGGTTGATTTTTGGAGAGGTGGCTTTGTGCCTATCCCTCATTTGTGAGGTTGATCTTTGTGTGGCTTTGTGCCTATCCCTCATTGGTGAGGTTGATCCTTGTTGTGGCTTTGTGCCTAACCTCTAAATGTAGAGGTTGTGTTTGTAATTGAGAGAGGAGTTGTGTACTCCCGGTTGTATTGCCCCAAATCTTCAGTGGAGGTTCCTTGTGTGGGAGTCCTGTGTGGAAAAATTAGTGAAAATCTTTCTGTGTGAAGGCGGGGACGTAGAGCTGGGTGCTCGAACCTCGAAACAATTCTCGGTGTTTGCGTTTAATCCATTGACTCTAAACTCTCTCTCTTTTACTATTGTGCATTGCATTTTTTCATATTGCTCATTCATATATTATATGCTTGGCTTGTTTGTGTCTGCCTCACTTGTGTCTAACCATGAGAGATTCATATAGCACCTCAACTCTTATTCAGAGGCATCAAGAGGAGTTAGTCCACAGCCCTTCACCGGGAATTCGGCTACACTCGTTGGTTACATTAAGTGTGTTGCAATTTAAGTTTTTAATTTCCGCATTTCGGTTATTAGATTTGCCGTACACCTATTCACCCCCCTCTAGGTGTACTTACAATTGGTATCAGAGCCTACACTCTTGATATTAGGTTTAACTACCTAGAAGTGTGATCTTGGTTTTGCTAATCTACATTTGCATTTGCATTTGCATACATATAGTTTGCACTCATGGATAGCCCTCCCATGTTTGATATCTCTAGACTTGATATTTGGAAGGTTATGATGAGTTGTCATTTGAAAGCCCTAGGTTATAAAGTTTACCTTACCATTACCAAGGAATCCTACCTTAGTGATAGCAAGCATATAGAGGCTAATGCACAAGCCCTAAAGGCACTTAGAGCATCCCTTGATAAAAGATATTTACATGTATTTTCTCACTATGATTCCGCTTTTGCAGTGTGGAACATTTTGACATCTGCTGAGCTACCAACGCTTATCAATAAAAGGAGAAAATCTAGTCGAGACGAGTCCGACGAACGTTGCTTCATGGTTCAAGGGAATGACTCCCTTGAGGTACAATCGGATACTCAACTAGATATTAGCACTAGTTCACATTGCAATGATTGTATGGATGCACAAGCCTTGAATAATGAACTTGCTAAAAATTGTGAAAATTTGATTTCAAAATACAAACTTTTAAAAAAGGATAACTTTGGTTTAAAAGAAGAAAATAAAAATTTATCTTCTAGAGTTGAGATTGCTTTACAAGAGAAAGTTGAGATTTCAAATGAGTGTGACTCTTTGAAAACCAACTTGAACTTGTTTTAAATGAAAATAAAATTTTAAAAATAGAAATGATTGCAATGAAGTTTTAAAGAAAAATGAGTCTTTAACTTCAAAACTTGATCTTGTTGTAAAAGAGAATGATTCTTTGAAAATTAAAATTGCTTCAATTTCAAAGGATTTAGATTTGTTTTCAAAGAAAAATACTATTTTGAAAAATGATTTAGATTCACATGTTTGCCATGCTAGTGTAGCTTCACCTAGCTTACCTATTGCATGCACCTCTTCTAAAATTGAAAATGATAAATCCATGCTTAAGAAGAGTGTTGATTGTTTGGGCTCCACTTTGAGCCATTGTGCCATGAACCATACACGTTTGAAAACTATGTTTCAAAAGAAACAAGTTCCTTCTTTGCATGCTCACAAATCATGGCATACACATGCTTCTCACGTTCACACTCACACTATATATGCTCATATATACACCTGTACACATTGTGGACGTAAGGGCCACCTTACTAAATTTTGCTATCATAAGATACATGATGTAAATTTAGCAACTAAATTTGTTTGGGCTAGGAAAAGTGCTAACTCCTATAGACCCAAAAGAGTTTGGGTACCAAAGACCACCCCTATGCTATTCGATGTAGGTGTTGACTCTCGCTTGATGTGAGAGCGATGGTACCTTGAGGTGGATGTGTTCCGAGCTTAAAGAGGACAATTTGGATGCATCACTTTCAAGGGGAGTTTGGTGGGAGGACCACCTTGTGTTGGAGACATGGAGAGTTGCCCTCATGGTTTTGGTAACTATCTCTTACTCCTTATTTATTTTTGCATGCTTTTAGATCATTCATTTATAGTATGTCTTGTTTTAATGTTCATTATGCCATACGCCATGTTTATTAGTCCTATGACATGCATGATTAATATTTGAGACACCCATGTTTATATGGACCCATATTTAGCATTCTCACTTTAGTTTAACTAAGGTGTATGTCCTAGATCTGATGCATGTGCATTTGCCATAATGATCATGTGTTTTGATTTCTATACTTCATGTTTTGACTACATGTTTAGATGTTAGTTTTCATTAAAACTTGGATATATACTTGTACAACTAGTGAGCTATAAATAGACTATTATATGTTTGTACTTGAATGCTCATTTGTACCCATTAGATGTACTAGTATAGTCTAGTTTTGATGATTCAAACATTTTGACTTGTATTCCCATTTTGTACATGTTTTTCATGTTTATGTCTAACTTTATGTATATGTCTATTTTGTCTAAACTATTAGTTATACATATATATCCTTGAGCCACTTGCCTTCATGCATATACTTTTGTGGACTCGTTTATATTTGAATATGTATGTATTCTTTAGTTTGTACATGACATATATATACCTTGAAGGATCTTAGTTTTGATGATTTTCATGTTTTTTTAAGGAATTTCTTATTGAGCTCAATTGCCTAGTTTCATAATAATGTGTTTCACATAACTCTTATACACTCACTTTATTTAATGTTTTCTCATGTTTTATTTTCATGAGACTATATATGCTTTATAGACCATTGAGTGTTTGGTGATCATGTGATCTACTTATTTTTCATGAAATACATTTTTGTTTTATTCCTTACTTGAAGGATTTCGTGCTAGTTTACAAATTTTTCTTATAACTAGTTCGTATTCTTCATTATGGTAGAGCTTTTCAAACATACTATATTTTCAAACTTATTTTTGAAAATCCCTACCCATTAAAGGGCGGTTGGTTGGGTGACCATGTCTTGTATGCTTATTATTGAAAATCCTTTTAAACATGTGCATGAAATGGGTGGTAGGTAATATGAGTTATACACTTGACCTTATTATGTTTTTAATTGGTATCATTGGATCCTTTCAATTGGTATCACTATTGACTTTCTTTTGTATACTCATATATATGTTTTTATATATGTATGCTTACACTTCAAATAGTATCAATTTCGATTGGTATCTAATTTCTCAAACATATATATATATGCTTTATTTGTGCTTACTATATCTCTATATCTTTGAGCACAAATCTTAGTTATGCTAAGCTTGATTACTTCATTGAATATTATATTTCGATTGATTATGTTTCAATTGGTATCTTATACAAGCTTATGCATCATTTTGTTTGGTATTTCATAAAGGGGGAGAAAATTCATATTTCACTTTATAATTGATTTTACCTTTGGTATTTTACTCCCATACTTTATGATGATATTGATTATTTTTGGCATCATATGCTCCTAATGAAAAATTACTTTCAATTGGTACTAATTTTTACTATTGGTATCAAGATCATTCAATTGATATCAAAATTTTGATTGGTTTCTTCAAAAATGTTTTATGTACCGTCAATTGGTATTTTCAATTGATTTCTAAAGATTGGTTTTCAATACCTCATTTACTTTCAACTGGTATTTCTCAAAATTTTTTGATTGGTTTACCTATGTGTTCACTTACAATTGGTATCATGATGCACTACATTGATATATTTTTTAATTGGTATCATATTTGTTTTGATTTCACCCCTCGAAGTATTTTTGTTTTCGGATAAAAAGGGGAAGAACCTGTTTTATTTTTTTCTTTCACCCCTTTGTTGATGATTGACAAAAAGGGGGAGAAGTATTTGAGTTATATTGCATGTTTTGTATGCATGTTTTTATATTGGTATTAAGAGAGCTTGTTTTATGTTTTGTTGATATTGGTATCAAGAACATGGTTTGATGTTTTGTTTTGAAAGAACATGTTTATGAAAAGAAGAAATAATTTATTTGGTATCAAGAGCATGTTGAGCATGTTTTTTTACCAAGGGCATGTTTTTTATTTGGTATCAAGAGCATGTTCATTTCATTGTTTTATGCATGTTTATGCATATTCATATTTAGTATTCATTGCATATATTTATTGTTTATTATTATGCATGAGTTAAGGGGGAGCTTCTTTGAAACTTAACTTTAATCCATGCATATATAACTACATGAGTTTTGTCATCATCAAAAAGGGGGAGATTTTTGGCCCAGAGGCCTTCCACTCTAGTTTTGATGATGATTAACTCATGTAGTTATAGTTTACTAATAATCTTGTGATATTTAGTTTCAGATACTTAACCAAGATATTAGTATGTGAAAGCTCCATCTAATTCTCTTTCACATGGTGATTCAAGAGCCCGAGCGTCAAAGTTCATATCTAGCACTCGTTAGAGTCAAGCTTGGTGGATCACGTTTGGATCGAGTCAACTTGGAGACGGCGCTCTACAAGAAGACTTCGGTACATAGTTTAGTTTATGTTTTAGATCTATTTGTAAAGATTAGATAGTGTGGTATGCTCAAGTTCACAACACACACACTTGTTTAAGTTTCATGTTTTGGTTTTCGATTTTTGGTTTAACCGATTTTGATTTTCATGAATAGACTGAATCAAAATAAGTTTACATGGCTTAATGTATATTAGATTTGTTCTATATACATGTATGCTTCATCTATTTAAACAAACTTAGTTTGATAGTCTATTTCATGAGTTTGGAGTTTTGGTATTTAAACAAAACTCATTTTTGGATTTTAAGTCAAAAACATTGATATATATCCTTCATATATATTGGATTATATCCATATACTATATGCTAAAAGTTGTTTAAATATCATGTTTTTGTATTTGGATGAGTTTTGGATAAAATGATTTTCCATTTCAAAAATCCTAGTTTTGGAAAATACGGAATTTTGTTTTTGACAAAATTTCCATAACACAAAAATGGTTCAAATAGTTTGAAATATGTGTTGAATTTTTTCACACATGTTTATATATCAAAATATTATACCAAAACTATTTTTGTGGATTTTTAGAGATTTTATGGGATTTAATAGGATAATAAAAACTCAAGTTTTAAGTCCTGAATTTCTGTTTGCTAGGCTCTAGCGGTCGACCGACCGGTCGACCGGACCAGGAGCCGGATGTGTACGAGACGTGCACAAAGGCCATTTGGTTTGGTCGGTCGACCGTGCGGTCGACCGACTGAAGTCTCCTTACTCTCGGGTAAGGACGGTCGACCGGGCGATCGACAGGGCGTTGGCAACGGTAAAATTTCGACCGGCGGCCGGTCGACCGGATGGTCAATTCTGACCATAATTAGCTGCCAACGGCTAGTTTTTTCAAATGACTATATAAATGGGTTTTCTCTTCACTGTTTTAACTAAGAATTTTGAGAGCTTATTTTCTGATCTTACTAGTGTTTTTGCAGCAATTAAAAAGAAGTTTTGGGCTTTAAAGTTTACATTTGATTTGGTGTTTTTCTAGGGTTTGGAAAATCAAAGAAAAGTGATTTTGGGAAAAGTGTTTTTGGTTCAACTTCTTCATCCTTACTTCTAGTTTTTCCCAAGGATTTTCTTTAAGTATTTACTTTTCATTCCTTTAGATTTTCTCACACTTGAGCTTATTATTCTATCCTATCTATTAGGATATTTTGTTTTGTGGGAAAATAATTGGTTTGTGATCTTTTGATCACTAAGTTGTAAATCCTCCTACTTTGTGTTATCCCTCTTGTGTAGAGGTTGATTTTTAGAGAGGTGGCTTTGTGCCTATCCCTCATTTGTGAGGTTAATCTTTGTGTGGCTTTGTGCCTATCCCTCATTGGTGAGGTTGATCCTTGTTGTGTGATTGAGGCTAAACCTGCACACAAAATACGAGATTATAGAACTTAAGAAAGAATATGTGCAAGTGCTCAATTCTTCCGCTATAGCAAGTGGCTATGCGGGTCGTGATCCACAAGGAGGGTTTGCGATGGAAGCTTTACGGTTCTTTATTGAAATCGTTATGAAATAAGTGAAAGTTCTTCTCTGTTTTTAAAGTTAAGAAAAAGAAAAAGAAAGTTATATTAAAGTTAGAAGAAAGTGGAAGAATGAGAAGCTGGAAAAATCAGAAAACAATGAAGCGACTATGTACAATGAAGTGGAAAGAAGATTGAAAACGATTTGGAAGAAGTGGTTGGTGATCTAAACTAAGAAAGAAAAGAAAGAAAGAAAAGTGAAGAGATACTTACCTAGGTTGATTGATGACTTACTTGGAAACCTTTTTGCAAGTTCTACCTTTTTGCTTCGGAGGCGTTCAACGCATAGATCATAAACTCGAGCTCGGTCCCCGTGCACATTATATCGTAAAGCATAAGGAGAACGAAGTGATGCGGATCTTGGAAGAGGAGAACGTCTTCATGAACTATCGCTGGCTCTCACGTAGCTTGGTTATACTTGCTTTGGAATTCACTTGTATACTCAACAAATACAACCAAGGTAAAGTAGAAGAGAGAGGAAAGCAAAACAAATGTAAAGTAAAGCAGAATAGAAAACAAACAAAGCATTTACCTTTATTACTTGTTGAGACAATGAAAGAAAGGAGTAGGGTACATCGTCAGTGTCACTCTCAACATCAGCCCCTCTTTACTTACATGAATCTTCTTCTACCCTAAGTTACATACAAATTATATAAAAAGAAAGACTAAAAACCTAAACTAAGAAATGAAAACTAAGCTAAATCCTAATATGCATTGGCGTCCATTTTTCAGCGCAAGTACAGGCCTTTTATAGGCAAAACCCTAACCACCATGATCCCGGAAGGTCGGGGGAGCAAACGCTCCCCCTAACTCCCCAAGATTGCCGCGGAAACGCGGCCCAAGCCGCGTTTCCACGGCTAGGGTGTAGCCAGATGGCCACACCCTATTGGTGGGTCTCTCCGGGGGTTTCTTCTGGTTTTATCCTTTGTTGGTTTTGTCGTTTGAGCTCCAGATTCTGACGAAATGACCTTGGATTCTTGGCTTTAACCGATCGATTCTGAGAGGATTCTTCTTAACCGGTTTCAACCTCATGATTTTGCCCTGATTTTGTGAGTGCGAATTAATTCTGATTTAATTCAAAATTCTGGTGCGCTTTTGGGCTCATTTCTCTTCATCTCCTTAAGGACTGGGCCTGCAAATAAATTAGACAAATAATTAGGACAATGTAGGCTTTTATTCTAAAATAAGTATGGAAATGTAACATTAAATATGCAACATTAGCAACCAATCACACCCCCATACCTATCTTTTGCTTGTCCTCGAGCAAAACAACTAAATTATACTAAGGATTATTAGACCACTTTCGCAGGTCACGCGATTGCACTGAGCATGTGCAACAAGCCGTTAAACCTCTAAGTTTCCCCTAGAGGACGAGTTTTGTCTCGTGAGGGTTTTCAGCGGATTGCACCCACAAAATCCATAAAGAAAGAGAAATAAAGAGTTAGTATTTTCGAAAAGCATTTTGAAAGAGAAAAATATTTGAAATATGATTGTAAGATCTAAGCAATCTATAAGTTATAGGAAAACTGAATTGTTCATTCTCAAACTTAGTCTCTATTCAAAAATTTGTTATCAATTAAAGTAAGGAGTCAAATTGTACTTCTCATCTAGTCTATTACTTTACCCTAAGTCATATGCACTTTGTGACTGTGAAAATTTTGACTAAGGGTTCATTAACTCTAACTCTTATGCCTTATTTTATTTGTGTATATATATATATTATTTTTTTTAGTGGTATTATTCCTTAGTTTAGGCTTTCTAATCTGCCCATGTAACGAGCCTTTAATCGATGACTCCCAAACCAGACGGTCTTAGGGCACCAGGTGAGAAGACACCCCTAGGACTTAAGGACTCGAGCAAACAAGGCCACAAAACTAAGGATTTTATTATATGATGTACCCCTTTTAGGCGTGAATACTTATGCTTTATTAGGCACAAATACCCAGCTTAATCAGAGGATTTTTCTTTTCAAACTTATCTAATCATCTTTCGCATAAATACTAAGGCTTGCTTAGGCCAAAGCACCTAGCTAATCAATAATTAGACTTATTTTTTTTTCTTTTTTTTTATAAGGCATAAGAATCTTTGTCTTTGAACCCTAAGTGTGTAAGTGTATGAAGTGTGCATATTTCATCAAGGTAAAGATCAAGACTAAATTACTTTGACAAATTATCTTCCTAACTCTATAAATCAAACAAATAATCTTATTTTGACCAAGTATAAGAAATCCTAATTTGGATTTTCCTATTCCTTAAAATTAACTTAATTTCTTACAAAAATAAGTCAAAATATTGTTTCTATTTTTCAAAAAGTTTTTAAAAGTAAAGAAAAATGTTAAAATTTTTTTTTATATACTTTAAAGAAAAAGAAAAGTTATGTTAGACCCTCCCCCACACCTATCTCATGCATTGTCCTCAATGTATGAATTAATGCATAGATGCATGAAAAAGAAGAAAGGGAAGGAAAAATGTTACCTTAAGGTGGTGGTTCCGGTGGTGGTCTGATTGGTCCACGAAACGCGGCCAAATCCACTTTTCTTGGGTCTCGGAGGAACCCACCAGAAATATCTTTAATATAACCCATTAAAAAGATGTATCCATCAAGGATCTTTATTAAATATTTTACCCCATCTAATTTCCATATTTCATAATTGATTTCGGAGTCAAATTTATCAACCACCTTGTCCCAGAATGGAGTATGAAATGATGGAACAGTTGACTTGGACTCAGGAAGGACAGGAACTAATACCGACTCAGGAAGGTGACTTAAGTCAAGTAAAGGTTCAGGAGTCGAAATAGGTTCAGAAATTGGGTCCAAGTCAAGAAGTTGAAACTCCAGTCCACATGTATTTTTCAACAATGGAATGTGACCTAATATGGGTGATTCCAGTTCAGGAATGATAGGTGGAGGAATCAAAACTGACTCTAAAATATTACTCAAGTTTGGTAACAAAACGGGGGTCAAGATTGATTCAGAAAGTTGAACTGGATCACAGATTTGAGAATCTAGGTCACATATCTCATTGAGTTCAATATCAAAAATGGAGAACTTGTCAATTTGTCAATAGGATCTTCGAAAGTGTAAAGTTGGTCAAGTTCAACATGATCCTCAAAGATAGGTGATTCAATTTCTTTATGAATTGGTATAGGATCCAATTTTGACTCCGGGAAAAGATTGAAGTCAGGTGAAGATACCGGAGTCATAATCGAATCAGGAAATAGAATTGAATCACTAAGTTGGGGTTCAGGATCATAATCATTTTCAAGTTCTATTTCAGGAAAAGAAAAACTAGCCAAACTATTAATATCATTTGGAGTTTGGGTAAGTTCACATGGTTGTTCTGAAATGGAATCTTGATTTCCTAAATAACCTGACTCTTCGGCTCCAACAGAATTGGTAGTGACATCAGAACTGGTCCAACGGTGAGAACGTAGAGATTCGACCATCATATCTATGTCACTATTACGAGCGTTTTGAGCCTGAGTCATGGCTTCAAGCATCTTTTCATAGTTGATAGGTTCATTGTTTTGATGAAAGATGAAGAATTGTTTTGAAAGTGGTAGTGAAATTGTGAGTCCATCAGATTTTGGGATTTGTGTTTGGACTCACGCATACTCATTTCCATAATTGATGGTTTCCTATTTTGGACGGGTGGAACTGAGTATGAATCTTGAACATAATGTGGACTGGGTGGAGAAGGAGGGCAAGGTGGTTGGAAATTATGCTCGGGGGAGGTGAATCCACACTGACTCGGTGAAGAGTTGAAATCATTATGGAAATTATAGTTATTAGATGGGGGTATGGGTCATATTGATTCGGATAAGACCAATCCGGCACACTAGGTTGGTCAAATTTATGATATGCCGGGTTGGTAATATCCGAAAATGAAGTCGGTGTGTAATATGGATTATTATTGTAGTTGAAAAAATTATTATTATAGTCCATATCACACAATAGAATACAAACAAAGAAAAACAAACAAATAAACAAACAAAAAAGAAAAAATTCTAGCCTAAGTTAGGGTGGACTTAGGACCTAGACTACTCCTAACTGGTTAGACTGTCCACGGGAGGTCTAATGTTGACTTTAACCACAAGCTAATTAGCCAGGTCAGGGTAAGGTTGGTGGGAGGTTTTCCATCAAAGACGTTCCTTAATTAATTAACCACCAACCTTCGGGCTTTCGGCCCTTAATCCCTCTCCTAGACACTGATTTGGCAAGAGTCAAGTTCCAACACCTTTCCCCCTTAGGATAATCTCCTAATTGAGTCCGAGATTTCCCTAGGGACAACGTCTACTCATTTTAAGTTAGGCTTGGGTTAGTGAGTGCTTGGAATGTGATTTTTGGCTAAGGAAGGGTGATTAAATCCCCACCTTATCTTGTTATGGGTTAGTGCCCTTAAAATAATTTTGTGCAAGTGTACAAGATATGTAAGATTCACTCAAAGCGATATAAATCAACCAAGAAGTGAGTCCTATGCTAAATGCAATGCATACGTACCTTGTTCCAGCACTCTTTAACAGTAAAAGTAAATGAATTGAAAAGACACGTGCCAAAAATGCAAACGTCTAATCAATTTTTAACTTTTGCAACAAACTTTTTACTGTTGATTATTAGCAGGTTTTTGTGATGGCATATAAGAAATAAATAATTGTAGCAAACTAGAATTTGCAAAGCTAGCAGCCCTGCAAAAACCTGTTAGTAGTCAGCTCTTTATTGCCGCGGATCCGCGGCTTTTGCCGTGGAAACGCGGCAATTCAGAGGGCAATGGGTCTCTGCTTTCTAGAGCAGAGGCCCAATACCACTTGTATGTCACTGCAAACTTATTTTTCTGCTTTGCTTGCCCTGTAACCTACAACAGAGAAGAAAATTCGTTTAGTTCTAAAAAATTTTCAAAAAAAATTCAAATTTCAATAAAGAACATGTTACCCTCCCCGGCAACGGCGCCAAAATTTTGATTGAGGCTAAACCTGCACACAAAATACGAGATTATAGAACTTAAGAAAGAATATGTGCAAGTGCTCAATTCTTCCGCTATAGCAAGTGGCCATGCGGGTCGTGATCCACAAGGAGGGTTTGCGATGGAAGCTTTACGGTTCTTTATTGAAATCGTTATGAAATAAGCGAAAGTTCTTCTCTATTTTTAAAGTTAAGAAAAAGAAAAAGAAAGTTATATTAAAGTTAGAAGAAAGTGGAAGAATGAGAAGTTGAAAAAATTAGAAAACAATGAAGCGACTATGTACAATGAAGTGGAAAGAAGAATGAAAACGATTTGGAAGAAGTGGTTGGTGATCTAAACTAAGAAAGAAAAGAAAGAAAGAAAAGTGAAGAGATACTTACCTAGGTTAATTGATGACTTACTTGGAAACCTTTTTGCAAGTTCTACCTTTTTGCTTCGGAGCCGTTCAACGCATAGATCATAAACTCGAGCTCGGTCCCCGTGCACATTATATCGTCAACGCATAGATCATAAACTGAACTACAAATTATAAAATAGAGATGCAACTTCTATACTATCTAACAAAGAGCCTAAACCTTAAAAATAAAGAGAAAAACTTAAACTAATTTCTGATTCCTTTTTCTCTGAAAAATACAATATTTATAGGCAAAACCCAAACGGGAGAGGGCGTATGGAGATAGGGGAGCACACGCTCCCCCAATAATAATAAAACGGTCGCGAAAACGTGGATTTGGTCACATTTTCATGGATTGGCTGTGGCCAGGTGGCCACAGCCGGGGGGGTACACCTCCTTATTTTGTGTTCTGACTTTATTTCCTGCAGGTTTTCCCATTTCAGCTCTAAGATTTGACGAAACAGCCTTTGATCTTTGGCTTTAATCACTTGATTTGGGAAGATTTATTTTAACCAGTTTTCACCCTCTTTGATTTTTCATGACCTGCCCTGATTTCCTGATTTCGAATTAATTCTGAATTAAATCAGAATTTGATGGACTTTTGGGCTCGTTTCTCTTTCCTATCCTTTAGCAATAGGCTTGCATTTTATAAAGAAAAATAGGACTTATTAATATAATTTATTTAGATAATAAACCTGGTAATGTGACAATAAATATGCAATATATGCGACCGATCACCGCCGTCACGCCATCTGACGCCGGTGACCACCTAGCGACGGTGACCCTAACCTCCGATCCCCTCACCCTTTTCGCACTCTTCTCTTTCTCCCCAAACTCTCTTCCTTTCTCTCTCTTTCTCCTCTCCTTCTCTCCCAGATTCGCCACCCCAAGGGGTCAAATCCACCGCCGACCTCCCCTAGCGGCCACCCAGCAATGGCCAGCGTCGCCACCGACCTCCCCATTGTAGGATCTAAAAACAAGACAACACAAACCCTAAAAAAGAGATGAATAGTTTTTATGAACTTTTAATTACAAAAGTAAACTACTTGCAGGAAAGTAAAATGTACAGAATAAATCTCAGAAAAATGTAAATGCAAACACGAGAGATTTTGTCCTGATTCGGTTCTCATGACCTACGTCAGTCCTCAAGCAACCCGCTTGAGATTTTCTTTATCCTATTTTTGATACACCCTAAAATCAAATCCTTGTACACCACTTGACAAAACACTCTTTGTCAAATCTGTACAAATCTTCTCTACACCAAGAAAGTATTTTCTCTTTGATTGATTATAATGTATCCTATAAGTCTTGAAACTTGTACGTGATTGTGAACAAGGTATCTTATAGGAGAACTCTCAGAATTCTTCATAAAAGAATTGGAATTGTGTTAAGAACAAAAAGTAGAAACTATTTTTTTTGAAAAATAGAGTTTTCAACCGGGTTTTATACAGAAAACTTATGATTTTAATTCGTGATTACATCCAGGGATAACATCTCTATTTATAGCTGAAATCAATGGTCAATTAGGGAAGTTATCAACTCAAATTTGAAAATCAAAATGTTAGAGAAGGCACCTGAAATTTAAAACTGAATAACAGTCAGAAACTGTAGTTAGTCGACTAGGATATGAGAGTAGTTAACTACTATAAGAAGTTTTGTTTGGGCTAGTTGACTAACCTAAAGATCAAGTCGTCTATATGTATCTGACCCAGATTGATAGATATCTGAAAACTAAAATTAGTCGACTATATGAAAGGGGTTAGTCGACTAATGTTGCTCACAATCAACAACAGAGAACAAATATTTTTTTTTGTGAAGACAATTAGTCGATTATGACTATCATATGTCTACTGAAGGATATGTTAGCCGACAATAAAAAGGGGTTAGTCGACTATAAGACTATTTTGTGCGTGCGATGAAGGCTTTTAATAAATTTCTAAAAATACACAAAAATAGTCAATATCCTAGAATAAACTCGAGCTACTAGAACTCTGTACTAGCTCTGTAGATTAAGCTCCAATGTACCTGCATCACATTTATTATCATAAAAATCTATTATCATCAAACTGTTAGTTTCAACATTCTCCCCCTTTTTGATGATGACAAGCTGTGTGCATAAAAATTTCCCTGCAGAGAAAAACTCCCCCTGCAAAGAACATATTATAACAAATATAGATAACAAGTGTTCTCTCCCTGCATAAAATATCATGGCATACATATATGATATATTATATTGTGCATTATATGTTTGAAATACTTGAATTGTGATGAAGGAAACTCCATTGTCATCCTTGAACACTGTAGGCAGGCTCTGATACCAAATGTAGGATCTAAAAACAAGACAACAGAAACACTAAAACAGAGATGAATAGTGTTTATAAACTGTTAATAATAAAAGTAAACTACTTGTAGGAAAGTAAAATGCATAGAATAAATTTCAGAAAAATACAAACGCAATCACGAGAGATTTTATCCTGGTTCGGTCTTAGTGACCTATGTCCAGTCCCCAGGCAACCCGCTTGAGATTTTTCTTATCCTGATTTTGATACATCCTAAAATCAACTCATTGTACAACACTTGATAAAACCCCTTTGTCAAATCTGTATAACTCTTCTCTATACCAAGAAGACACTTTCTCTTTGATTGATTACAATATATCCTATAAGCCTAAAACTTGTACGTGATTGTGAACAAGGTATCTTATAGGATAACTCTCAGAATTCTTCACAAAAGAATTAGAATTGTGTGAGAACAAAAAGTAGAAACTAGTTTTCTGAAAAATAGAATTTTCAACAGAGTTTTGTACAGAAAACTTATAATTTTAATTGGTGATCACTGTTGGCCCAAAGGCCTATCACCCTAGTTTTGATGATGATCAACTCATGAAGTTATGTTTACTAATGATCTTGTGTTTAATTAGTGACAGATTCTTTATCAAGATCTTAGTAGGTGTGGAGCTTCAACAAAGGATAGCACCGGTCGATTCACGAGCCTATGCATCAAGAACACATCTAGAGATGAGCTCGGTGGATTGCTTTTGGACCAAGTCAAGAAGATGAGAAGCCTTCAAGTGAAGACTTCAAGAAGATGAAGACTTGTGTCTAGGTATAAGATTTTGTTTTTGTTTAGAAAAAATGTAAAGGATAGATAGTTGGTGGATTGCTCAAGTCATATCACACACACACTCTTGATAGAATTGTTTTCATGATAAAAATTTCATTTTATAAAAGATTTTCTAGTTAAGAAAAGATTTTCATTGTGACAAAATTCTATTTGGTTCTTGGTATTTCAAGTTTACATATCTTATATCCAAAACCATGCTTAGAGCCTATTGTCAAAAAAACTAGATATTTCATCTTGATTGTGTAGTGGATCATATCCATACACACTATGCTTTAAAGTATATCTTGTTTTTTGTATTTGATGAAAATTTGGAAAAACATGTTGTTTTAGAAAAACAGTTTTTATTATGATCCAATATTTTTAAGTTACAAAAATAGTCAAATCTTTAATAACATGCCTTGATTTTGTGCAAGCATGTTTCTATATTATAAAACTATTTTTTGTAGAATTTCTAAGTATTTATGGGATTTTTTATTAAGCCAAAAAGACCAATCTTTAAATCCCAAAATTTTCTGGTTCTGGCAGTTCTGATTTTTCAGAACTGACAGTGGCCGGTCGACCGGGTCGGTCGACCGGACGTGCACAGACGTGCACGCCTGTGTGCACTGGAGAACGGTCGACCGCTTCAGAGAGTCTGCTCTCTGGAAATTCCGGTCGACAGCACCGGTCGACCGACAGAGAAGTAATTCTCTGCTCCAGGTGCGCGGTCGACCGGGCCGGTCGACCGGAGGCTCCAACGGTCGGATTCTTGACCGTTGGCGGTCGACCGGACCGGTCGACCGGAAGCTCTGACAGAGCCCAACGGTCAGATTTTTCTGGCCTCTATAAAAGGGGTTTTGTCATTGTTTTGAGCTAAGATTTGAGGAGAGCTTTTGTCCAGTTATTTCCATTCTTTTAGCAGAGTTTTCTCCACAAAATAGAGTGCTAATATTTCCTATCAAAAGGGATTTTATCAAGAGAGTGTTTATTGTGATTTCTTGAGTTTTCCATCAAAGTTCTTTCCTTGATTTCTCACACTACACTTGAGCATCCATAGTTATATCTATCCTATAGGAGTGTTGTAGTGAGAGTTTTTGTTAGGTGATCAAGTGTTTAGATCACCAAGATCTTTCTTTGTATTTGAGGAAGCGGGCAAGTGTGCTCGCGGTGTTTTGAGTTCGGGTGCGGACTTGTTGTACGAGGTGCGGCCTCGACGAGCCGGTGGGCTTGTGGTGTGTAAGGGACTTTAGGAGTCCGAGGGCTTGTAGGTGTTGCGGCACCAAGGAGAGATCCGGTTGGATCGTGCATAGTGGAAATCCTTCGTGTGTCGAAGGCGGGGATGTAGAGCAAGTGTGCTCGAACCTCGAAACAAACCCTTTGTGTTTGCGATTGCTCACTCTTGCTCTCTTACTTTTTTTGTCTCACTTATATCTTGCATTACTTTATAGTCTTTATCTTTTATATGCATGATATACCTTTGTGCTCATAATTGTTATACTTGCTTGGGATTGTTATTAACACTAGTATTCAACCAAGAGAGCCAACGCGGCACCTCAACCCATTCAAGGGGAATCTAGAGGAGTTTGTCCAGAGCCTCGCAAGGGGAATTCGGCAACACTCTTGTGTTATACATAAGTGTTCAATTAAAAGAAGTTTAATTTGCTCAACTTAGTTTTAATTCCGCATTATTTGTTCATAAGTGACAATTAGATTAGCCATCACCTATTCACCCCCCCTCTAGGTGATCTTACAATTGGTATCAGAGCTAGTGCTCTTGATATTGGGTCTAACAACCTAAGAGTT
Organism: Agave tequilana; assembly: GCA_038442645.1. Lineage (NCBI taxonomy): Eukaryota > Viridiplantae > Streptophyta > Magnoliopsida > Asparagales > Asparagaceae > Agave > Agave tequilana. The sequence goes on from JAVJIF010018931.1 coordinate 64,510, forward strand.
AGAGATCCTCTTTTAGGCTAATCACAAGATTTGTACACACACAATGGACTTCATGTCACCACCCACCTTTGACATTCTTAACATCCAAATTTGGAAGGTTAAGATGTCGTTGTTCCTCAAAGGACTTGGCCTTAGTGTATATCTTGCCACAACTAATAAAGAATATTGCTTAAATGGTAAGAACATTGAGGCTAATGCAAAAGCCCTTCATGCTATTAAGTCAACCCTAAATAATGATTATTTATCTAGGGTTTCTAATGTTGAATTGGCTTTTGTAGCTTGGAACATCATCACCTCCCTTGGCGAAAAGGACCTATACTATGCGGGGAGCGATTCGGACGTTGGAAGCGACATCTCCAACGTATGCTATATGGTCCAAGGGGATAACCCCCTTGAGGTAAACTCCGAATCCGATGATGAGGACATGTCATATGATGAGCTCACTTCATTTTGCCAAACAATTCTTGAGAAATATGACATGATTAAAAAGGAAAATAAAAATTTGAAAAAGAAAATTGCTTGCATGCATATAGAACAAGATTCTTTTAAATCTAACATTGCATGTTTAGAAAAGGACAACAACAATTTGAAAAAGAATTTTGATGCCATGATTAATGAAAAAGATTCATTAGAAAATAAAATGGCATGCTTAGAAAAAGAAAACAAAGATTTAAAAAATGAGAATGTTTCCTTGCTTACAAAATTGAATGATTTATGTGAAGGGAACACTATTTTGAAAAATAAGATTGATTTGGTGGAAAAACAAAAGGAAGTTGTTTTTCAAGAAAATAAATCTTTAAAAGAAAAATTTGTGAAAAAGAAAAGGAAAATGTTTGTAAAAAGAAAAAGAAAATTGTTCATATATCTCATCATGCTTTACATGCCACCACAAATGAGATAAATATTTTGAAAAATAAAATGGATAATTTGAGTTCAACTTTGAACTCTTGTGCATTTAATCATACTAAGTTGGAGTCAATGTTTTCAAAGAAACAAACTCCTCATGTTCATGCACATCACTCTCATCATCATGCTTATGTTGCACAACATGATCACACTCCTACACATAAGCAAACTAAGGTGTACGTATGTACACATTGTGGCCGCAAAGGCCATTTAGCAAAATTTTGTTTTGATAAGAAACCTCATTTATATTTTGCTAAGTATAAAAGATTTGGGATCCTTACAATAAAGCTAACCCCAAAGGACCCAAGAAAGTATGGGTACCAAAACCCCCACCCTTTGATTTTGATGTAGGTGAGGGCTCTCACAAAACGTGAGAGGATTGGTGCCTTGATAGCGGATGCAATGGACATGATGGACAAACTTTTGGATGCATTGCTATCAAGAAATTTTGGTGGGTCAACCACCATGCTAGGAGCTTTGGAGTTGGTAACGATTTCTAAACTCCTATTTCATTTATGCACATGCTTTTAATTTCATGTAGCATGTTCATATTTTTTTTGGGTGCTTCATGTGGTATTTACATGCTTAAATGTAGAATGTGTCAAAACTTGCATTTATACATATATGAATAGTGAACTACAATTGACTCATATATATTTGAACTTCATGCTCATTTGTATCCACTATATGCATGTGTATAGGCTAGTTTTGATGATTCGGTCATTTATACTTGTTATGCCTATCTTTGATCTTACTTCATGTATATGTGTGTTTAATTCAAATCTAATAAATATACATGTATACCCTTGAGTCATTTGCCTTCATGCAATATATATTGGACTCTTTTCATATTTGGGATATGTATGCATATTGTTAGAATTGGATAAATCATACATATACCATGAAGATTAGTATTTTAAATAAATAATAAAAAAAATGATTATTCATGTTTTTGATTTGTATTAAAGATTAAAACATGTGTAAAACAAAATGTGATTTATGATCTTTTTGAGCTTGAATGACTATTTTCATAAGAATGCTATTTACATGATCTTTTGAACACTCATCTTTATGATACAAAATATTTTGAGCTTTATAGACCATGAGTGATTAAATCTTTGTGTATTTAGCAATGCTTTATGAAAAATATATGATTTGTTTTAAGATGAAAAATAAGATTTTCATGAGATTCATGCTTCACTTTCTATTTTCATGAAAATACCATTTACATAACCTTTGAACACTCATCTTTTATGATAAAAGATAATTTTTGAGCTTTATGGACTATGAGTGCTTGAACTTTTATGTATTTAGTATTATTCATGGAAAACATTTGACTTTGTATTTTTCAAGGATCTTTAACTAGTTTGTCAAAAATCCATTTAAACTAGTTATCTATTCTTCAAATTGATTCACATGATCCTATTTGAAATCATATGGATAAATTCTTTTGTATTTTCAAAATTTATTTGATGCTTCATGATTTGAATATTAGTTTAAATGTTAGCATTTGTCAACACTTGGATTTATACTTATACACATTATGGATCACAAATAAATCTATATATGATTGGGTTTGAATGCTTATTTGTGCCCATTAGGTGTGTTAGTATAGCCTAAGTTTTGATGATTATTACATTTTAAATTTGTATTCCCATTTTGGATTTATGCTATGATCATGTGCTTTCTTTTCATGTATATGTTTGTCTTGCCAAAATATTAAGATATACATGGATACCTCTTGAGTCATTTGCCTTTCATGCAAATCTATATATAGACTCAAATGTGTTTTAAGGATATGTATGTATACTTAATGTCTTGTCAAAACATACATATATCTTGAAATATAAATTTTTGTTTTTAATAAAAATTGTGTAATTTTTCAATAAAATTTTTGTGATGGATTTCATGATTTCAAAATTTTAAGGAATATTGAGTTTTATTGCTATTTTTCATGATACCATGTTCCACATAACACTAGCACACTCACTTCTTTTTGATATGGACTTTATGGATAGAGTGCCTTTTAGTGCCTTGTGTCTCATTGATATTTCATGAAAAATTTTTGCTTTATTCTTTGATTGAAGGATTCCGTACTAGTTGTTAAACACCTTCATTTAACTAGTTCGAATTCTTCATGTGGTCGATTATATGATATATACACTTAAGCTTAATTTTCAATTGGTATCATTAGATATTTTCAATTGGTATCAATTTGATTCATGTTGTATATACTCATATTTGTTCTTTCATGTATGTATGCATCTACTTCAATTGATATTATCTTTTCATACATATATGTGATCTTTTGTGCTTGATTTACACACGTATATTATATACTATATGTTTGCTTATCAAGATTTTGGTTTTAAAAAAAAAAAATATTTGATATGAACTTGTGTTTTGTATTGCCTATATGCAAGGAGAGCTTAACATCTCTCTTACATATAGATTCATGTTGAGTGTATTGTGTATTGAGGAGCTTAACATCTCTTCTTTATATGGTACACGTGTGTAGGGGGAGCTTCACATCTCCTCTTATGCATTACATAATATGTGTTATGTGAGTTAGGGCTTGTCATCCCTTCTTCATGTAATGCATATGTGTAGGGAAGTTAACTTAGCGTCTTCCTCTTCATGAATGTATATCGCATATAAATCTTATTGATTGATTTGATTTTACCCTCCTTGATTTCCTTATTTTTGACAAAAAGGGGGAGAAAATGTGTTTGATGATTTGAACTTTGAACCCTTTGTTGATGATTGACAAAAAGGGGGAGAAGTATTTGAGTTATATGCATGATTTCCTTAAGGGGGAGAAGTATTTGTTCCTTACTTAAGGGAGAGAAAGATTTTGAGATGATTTTGAGTTTTTATACTTGTGCTTTTACTCATGCATAGCAATAATATAATAAGATAAAAGTTTGAGAAAAAGATTTGTGCATTCATTTGCATACATATTTATGTGCTTTAATGTCATATCTATTTATTTCTAGTGATGCATGAGTTAAGGGGGAGCTTCTTTGAAGCTTTACTTTAATCCATGCATATATAACTTCATGAGTTTTGTCATCATCAAAAAGGGGGAGATTGTTGGCCCAAAGGCCTATCACCCTAGTTTTGATGATGATCAACTCATGAAGTTATGTTTACTAATGATCTTGTGTTTAATTAGTGACAGATTCTTTATCAAGATCTTAGTAGGTGTGGAGCTTCAACAAAGGATAGCACCGGTTGATTCACGAGCCTATGCATCAAGAACACATCTAGAGATGAGCTCGGTGGATTGCTTTTGGACCAAGTCAAGAAGATGAGAAGCCTTCAAGTGAAGACTTCAAGAAGATGAAGACTTGTGTCTAGGTATAAGATTTTGTTTTTGTTTAGAAAAAATGTAAAGGATAGATAGTTGGTGGATTGCTCAAGTCATATCACACACACACTCTTGATAGAATTGTTTTCATGATAAAAATTTCATTTTATAAAAGATTTTCTAGTTAAGAAAAGATTTTCATTGTGACAAAATTCTATTTGGTTCTTGGTATTTCAAGTTTACATATCTTATATCCAAAACCATGCTTAGAGCCTATTGTCAAAAAAACTAGATATTTCATCTTGATTGTGTAGTGGATCATATCCATACACACTATGCTTTAAAGTATATCTTGTTTTTTGTATTTGATGAAAATTTGGAAAAACATGTTGTTTTAGAAAAACAGTTTTTATTATGAGTCAATATTTTCAAGTTACAAAAATAGTCAAATCTTTAATAACATGCCTTGATTTTGTGCAAGCATGTTTCTATATTATAAAACTATTTTTTGTAGAATTTCTAAGTATTTATGGGATTTTTTATTAAGCCAAAAAGACCAATCTTTAAATCCCAAAATTTTCTGGTTCTGGCAGTTCTGATTTTTCAGAACTGACAGTGGCCGGTCGACCGGGTCGGTCGACCGGACGTGCACAGACGTGCACGCCTGTGTGCACTGGAGAACGGTCGACCGTGCCGGTCGACCGCTTCAGAGAGTCTGTTCTCTGGAAATTCCGGTCGACCGCACCGGTCGACCGGCCCGATCGACCGCGCACCTGGAGCAGAGAATTACTTCTCTGTCGGTCGACCGGTGCGGTCGACCGGAATTTCCAGAGAACAGACTCTCTGAAGCGGTCGACCGGCACGGTCGACCGTTCTCCAGTGCACACAGGCGTGCACGTCTGTGCACGTCCGGTCGACCGACCCGGTCGACCGGCCACTGTCAGTTCTGAAAAATCAGAACTGCCAGAACCAGAAAATTTTGGGATTTAAAGATTGGTCTTTTTGGCTTAATAAAAAATCCATAAATACTTAGAAATTCTACAAAAAATAGTTTTATAATATAGAAACATGCTTGCACAAAACCGACAGAGAAGTAATTCTCTGCTCCAGGTGCGCGGTCGATCGGGCCGGTCGACCGGAGGCTCCAACGGTCGGATTCTTGACCGTTGGCGGTCGACCGGACCGGTCGACCGGAAGCTCTGACAGAGCCCAACGGTCAGATTTTTCTGGCCTCTATAAAAGGGGGTTTTGTCATTGTTTTGAGCTAAGATTTGAGGAGAGCTTTTGTCCAGTTATTTCCATTCTTTTAGCAGAGTTTTCTCCACAAAATAGAGTGCCAATATTTCCTATCAAAAGAGATTTTATCAAGAGAGTGTTTATTGTGATTTCTTGAGTTTTCCATCAAAGTTCTTTCCTTGATTTCTCACACTACACTTGAGCATCCATAGTTATATCTATCCTATAGGAGTGTTGTAGTGAGAGTTTTTGTTAGGTGATCAAGTGTTTAGATCACCAAGATCTTTCTTTGTATTTGAGGAAGCGGGCAAGTGTGCTCGCGGTGTTTTGAGTTCGGGTGCGGACTTGTTGTACGAGGTGCGGCCTCGACGAGCCGTGGGCTTGTGGTGTGTAAGGGACTTTGGGAGTCCGAGGGCTTGTAGGTGTTGCGGCACCAAGGAGAGATCCGGTTGGATCGTGCATAGTGGAAATCCTTCGTGTGTCGAAGGCGGGGATGTAGAGCAAGTGTGCTCGAACCTCGAAACAAACCCTTTGTGTTTGCGATTGCTCACTCTTGCTCTCTTACTCTTTTTGTCTCACTTATATCTTGCATTACTTTATAGTCTTTATCTTTTATATGCATGATATACCTTTGTGCTCATAATTGTTATACTTGCTTGGGATTGTTATTAACACTAGTATTCAACCAAGAGAGCCAACGCGGCACCTCAACCCATTCAAGGGGAATCTAGAGGAGTTTGTCCAAAGCCTCGCAAGGGGAATTCGGCAACACTCTTGTGTTATACATAAGTGTTCAATTAAAAGAAGTTTAATTTGGTCAACTTAGTTTTAATTCCGCATTATTTGTTCATAAGTGACAATTAGATTAGCCATCACCTATTCACCCCCCCTCTAGGTGATCTTACAATCACATCCAAGAACAACATCCCTATTTATAGGTGAAATCAATGGTCAGTTAGGGAAGTTATCAGCTCAAATTTGAAAATTAAGATGTTGGAGAAAATACCAGAAAATCAAAACAAGTCAGAAACTATAGTTAGTCGACTAGGATATGAGAGTAGTCGACTACTATAAGAAGTTTTGCCTGGGTCAGTCGACTAGCCTAAAGTTCAAGTTGACTATATGTTCAAATTAATAGGTCTCTGAAAATTAAAATTAGTCAACTATATAAAAGGGGTTAGTCGACTAATGTTGCTTACAGTCAACAAACAGAGAACAAATATTTTTTTTCTGTTAAGACACTTGGTTGACTATAGACTATTAAAGTCAATTAAAGGATATGTTAGTCAATTATAGAAATGAGTTAGTCGACTATAAGCCTATTTTGTGTGTGTTCAAGGCTTTTAGCAAATTTTTTAAAAATACACAAAATAGTGAATATCCTTGAATAAACTTGAGATACAAGAATTCAGTACTAGCTCTGTAGATTAAGCTCCAATGTACCTGCATCACATTTGTTATCATCAAAATCTATTATCATCAAACTGTAACTTCCAACACCTATCTCTCCTCTTCTTTTCTTTTACTTTTTCCTCTTTTTTCATTTTTTTCCTTTTTTCCATTTCCTTTCTTTCCCTTCTCTCTTCTTCCTTTCTAGTTGTAGTCACTGGTGACCCAGTAGCCGCTGCGTCGTCCTGCCCAACTAGCCTCCTTCCCCCTCTCCTCTTTCTCCGATCTCTCCTCATTTTTCTTTCTTTCTCTTACTTCTCTCTTTCTCTTTACCTTTTCTCTTTCCTCCCCCTCTCTTCTTCCTCTGTTTGTGCGCCGTGGATGGCCAGAGTCACCACCGGCCACCCCCTCTCCTCTCTCTCTCTCTTCTCTCTCCTGCTCTCTTATCTTTCTCTCTCTTAATATCTCTCTATTTTTGTTCTCTACACATAAAACTTTCTCTCTCTTGTGATGATGGGTATCGCCCGGGCCTATGCTCACGCATTTGGAATTTTGGGAAATTGCCGCGTATTTTAAAGTTTTATAGGCGAGTGTTTTAGCTTCTTGGTTTCCCCGATTCAATGGGTGATTTATATTATATGTAATATGTGTCTGTATTGGTGGATTTGTACTGTATCATGGACATGTGTATTTGTATCAGTGTTGTGTATTGTACCGGTGTGGGTGTGTAGATGTATACAGTAGACCCGTTTATTGTACCGTTGTGACGAATACCTGTAGTAGTGTAGTTAATACTTGTACCTATACAGTGCATATGATGTGCCTTATTATTACTTTATATCATGCATGGCCGACCCTTTGTTGTCGTTTAGCCTCCGGGCACTCTACTCGGCCTCCGAGCCCTATTAGTTTTCGGGCTCTACACCAGGCCTTCGGGTTTCACCACTCCACAGTAGTCTAGTTATTGTCATGTTTATATGTGTGCTCTTTGAAAAACACCTAGAGGGGGGGTGAATAGATGTAAGTGCTAATCTAGAACTAAATGCAAAACTAAGTGCGCTAAATGCGAATATTGCAACACACTTAGTACAATCAACAAGTGTAGCCGAATTTCCCGTGAAGGGCTCTGGACTAACTCCTCTTGATTCCCCTTGAATGGGTTGAGGTGCTATGTGAAGCTCTTGTTGAGTAAGTACAAGTGAGGCACACACAAACAACCAAGCATATACAAGATATAGCAATATGAAATATGCAAGGCACAATACAAATGCAAGCAATAGCAATATGAATATATGCAAGGCAACACACGCAAATAGATATGTATGATATGAATGATGAATGATGCTTTACACAATATAAAGAGAGACAGTTTAGAGACAAGTGGATCAAACGCAAACACAATGATATGTTTCGAGGTTCGAGCACCCTTGCTCTACATCCCCGCCTACACCACCGTGTAGGATTTCCAGTCCACTATACCGTCCACCGAGGACTCCCACCGAGGGAACCTTCACCGAGAAGGATTTGTACAACAATGGAGTACCGAACTCCTCTCTCAAACAAACACCTCCTCACACAAGAGGGGTAGGCCCTTAGCCAAACAACCACAACAACCAACACCTCTACCGAAGAGGGTTTACAACCAAACTCCACCTCTCTCTAGAGGGAGCAAACCAATCACCCGATCACCTCTACCTAAGAGGGATACACAAAGAATAAGGGTGTACAACAAGTGGTTTCTTTCAACCACAAACAATCTCTCTTTTCTTTTCTCTTTTTCCACAAAAACAAATGATCCTAATAGATTAGGATAGAGGATAGCTCAAGTGTGGAAAACTAGGTGTTTGGAAAACAAGCAACAAAGAAAAACACTTGGGAAAATTCTTGCAAAAGATATAGAATGAAAACCAAGACAAATCTCCCAAAATACTCTTTTCTTTGATTTTTTCAAAAACCTAAAACAAATAAAGATGGAATCTTTTTGGCTCAAAAACTCTTTTGAAAACTTGTTTAAGCACTAAACAAACTCTGAAAATTTTCTTGTCAAAAGTCTTGTCAAAACAGCCCAAGAGATGGGGTATTTATACCTCCATCAAAAAACTAGCCGTTAGGCTGATGTGACAGCCTGACAAGCTGACGGTCGACCGGCCCGGTCGACCGCCAACGGTCAGAAATGTGACCGTTGGGCAACCACGGTCGACTGGCCCGGTCGACCCAAACAAACAGAGAGCTCTGCTCTCAGACCGGTCGACCGTCCGGGTCGACCGTCCCAAAGCTGCCAAACGTGCACAGATTTGTGCACGTCGGTCGACCGGCCCGTCGACCGACTTCAGCCTAGTCGACTTGGTCAGTTGACTTAGTCGACTGGTTGAAGCCTGGAACAGAAACTGGGTCAGAGAAACAGTTTTAAAATATTTTGAAAAATCTTTTAAGTCTTCTAAAAATCCACAAAACTTGTTTTAACATTTTGTATTGAAACACAAACTTGTGATAAAAATTTCAAGACATATATCAATCATATCAATTCCTTTTTGAGTCTTGCAAATTTTTATAAAAAACAAAACTTGTATTTTTGTCAAACTTGATTTTTCAATACATGAATAGGATAGTAAAAATAAGTTTGTCTAGCAAGTTTAGAGCATGTATGTATATCTAGAATACATCTAATATACATAGAAATAAAGAAACTTGTTTTGATCTACTATTCATGAAAACGAATCCAAAATATAAAACTTTTGTTTGTTGTGCACTTGAGCATATCAACTATACTAAACTTTACAAATGGATCTAAACACACTATCTAAACTATGGACACCTAAGTCTTCTTGATGATCTTCATCTTCAAATTGACTTGCTCCAAAACTCCATCCATGGGCTAGGCAATGTATGATCTTTAAGCTTTGCCCTGGAATCATCATGAAAAGCTTCTAAACTCCTTGTTGAAGCTAATCACCAACTAATATCTTGGTTAATGATCTGAAACTTAAACAACACAAGATTATTAGTAAACATAACTACATGAGTTAATCATCATCAAAACTAGGGTGGAAGGCCTTTGGGCCAACAATCTCCCCCTTTTTGATGATGACAAAACTCATGGAGTTATATATGCATGGATTAAAGTTAAGCTTCAAAGAAGCTCCCCCTTAACTCATGCATAAATAAATAATCAAAAGATATGCAATGAATGTACATAAACATGTATGCATCAACATGCATAAAACATATTCTAGAAGCTCTAGATACCAATTAAATTAATAAAACATTAACAAAACACTAGATGCTCGACACTAGATGCTCTAGATACCAATAAAACTTAATATATGCAAAAACATAAATATGCATATATATAAACCAAATTATTCTCCCCCTTTTTGTCAATCATCAACAAAGGGGTAAACAATCAAAACGATAAATAATAATGAGGGGTAAAAATCTTTCTCCCTTTTTTTGTCAATCAAAACAATACAAACAATGTTGTCCCCCTTTTGTCTAAAACAAAAACAAGGTCAATAAGGGGTGACTATAAACAATATGATATCAAATAGAAAAATATGTCACTGAAGCATCTTGATATTAAATAGAAAATAAACAAAGATCAATAAAGGTTATATGCTATATACATTCATGAAGAGGAAGATGCTAAGTTAGCTTCCCTACACATATGCACTACATGAAGGAGGGATGTTAAGCCCTAATTCACATAACACACATTATGTAATGTATAAGAGGAGATGTGAAACTCCCCTACACACGTGTACCACATAAAGAAAAGATGTTAAGCTCTTCAATACACAATACACTCAACATGAATCTATATGTAGAAGAGATGTTACGCTCTCCTTGCATATAGTCAATATAAATCAAAAACTTTTGTATTTTACTTTAAACAAAAAAAAAAAAGAATTTAGATACCAATTTAAAACACAAGACATCTTGAAATCAAAACATAGTATTTTTCTTATTAAGTCATATAAACAATTTGAAATGACTATTTTCTATTATAAAGCAAGGGAGTGGAAAACTAAATACCAATTGAAATATGAAAATCGAATTTTCTCCCCCTTTATGAAATACCAAAAAAACTATGCTTAGGCTTGAAATAAGATACCAATTGAAAACTAAATCAATTGAAATAAAGTTGAACCTCAAGGTGTTGGGTTATGCTAGAGCTTGAGTAAACAAAAACTAAAATTTGTGATATTTTTGAACACAAATAAAACATATATGTATGAAAATTAGATACCAATAGAAATTGATACCATTGAAATTGAAGCACACATACATAAACAAATATATGAGTATACCAAAAATGTCAAAATTGATACCAATTGAAAGAGTTCAATGATACCAATTGAATCAACAATAATAATCAAGTGTATATCTCATATAATCTACCACCCAATCATGGTTCAAGTTTTAAATGATTTTCACTTGTAAAGCATACATGAACATGATCTCCCTTCCAACCTCCCGTGGATGGTAGGGGTTTTCAAAAATAGATTTGAAAATAAGCTTAGTTTGAAAAACTCTACCAAAATGAAGAATACCGTAACTAGTTGAATGGAAAAACTTTTAAACTAGTACGAAATCCTTCAAGTAAGGAATAAAACAAAATAATTTTTCATAAAACATGAAATCCACAAGATAATCAACACTCTAATTCAATTAGGCATAAATATGACTCATGAATACAAAACATGAGCAAGCAATAAATGTGAGTGTACAAATAAGTGTGAATATCATAATCATGAAAATATTCAATTAAGCTCAATTATTCCTTAAACATTGAAAACACAAAAATCATCAACACTTATTTAATCTTCATGGCATATGTATGTCAAGTACAAATTAAAATATACATACATATCCAAAACATAACGAGTCCACAATTTATATATGCATGAAGGCACGTGTCTCAAAAGGATAAATATGTATATCTAATAGTTTGGACAAGATAGACATATACATGAAGTTAAACAATTAAACACAAAAAAAGCATGGAAAACTAAATTTCCTCCAAAACAAATTTTATTTCATGGTATATGTATGAATTGTTAACACAATAAGTATACATACATATCCCTAAGCACAATTTAGTCCATATATAGATTTGCATGAAAGGCAAATGACTCAAGGGGTATACATGTATATCTTAAAGTTTGGCAATACAAACATATACATGAAGTGAAAAATCATAAAACAAATCCAAAAATGGAATACAAGTTTGAAATGTATGAATCATCAAAACTAGACTATACTAGCACATTTAATGGGAACAAATAAGCATTCAAGCTCAAACATATATAAATTTATTTGTGGCCCACTATATGCACAAGTATATAACTAGTCTTAATGAAAACTAACATCTAAACATGTAATCAACACATGAAGTATCAAAACAAAAATCATCATGATAAAACTAAAACATGATTACTATGTAAATTCACATGTATTAGATTCATGATGTACATTATAGCTTAAACAAAAGTGAGAACACTAAGAATGGGTTCATTTAAGCATGTGTGTCTCAAGTACTATACATGTATGTCAAGGATCTAATAATCATGGCATATACATACTAATCCATAGACAATGAAACATGCTATAAAACATCAAAACATGCTAAAAATTTTAATTATGAAAGCATGTAAATAATAAATGGGAGTAAAGGATTGTTACCAAAACCGAAGAAGCAACTCTCCTTATCTCCAAAACATGGTGGTCCTCTCCACCAAATCTTCCCTTGAAAGTGATGCATCCAATTGATTTCCTTTAAGTACGGAACGCATCCACTCCAAGGTGTCATCACTCTCACGTCATGTGAGAGCCCACACCTACATTAAACAAAGGAGGGGTGGTCTTTGGTACCCATACTCTTTTGGGTCCATGGGGGTTAGTACCTTCTCTAACCCAAACAAAATTCTTTGCTAAATTTGAAGTATGTAATCTATCAAAGCAAAATTTAGTAAGGTGGCCCTTACGTCCACAATGTGTACAAGTGTACACATGAGCATACTTGTGATGGGTGTGTCCGTGTAGAGCATGTGTATGCCGTGGAGGGTGTGCATGAAAAGATGGAACTTGTTTCTTTCGAAACAAAGTTTCTAAACGTGTATGTCCCTCTACACATTGGCTCAAAGTGGAGCCCAAACAATCTACACTCTTCTTAATCAAACAAATATCATCATTAATCTTAGAAGAAGAAGTGTGGCATGCAATAGGTGAAGTGTGTGATACTACCCTAGCATGGCAAACATGAGCATCAATCTTATTTTGCAAAACATCATTTTTCTTTAAACAAACATTTAAATCATTTGAAATAGAAATAATTTTGTTTTTCAAAGCAACATTCTCTTTTAAAACAAAATCAAGTTTTGAAGTTAAAGAATCATTTTTCTTCAAAACATCTTCACAATCATTTTTATTTTTCAAAATATTATTTTCATTTAAAGCAAGATTAAGTTGAGATTTTAATGAGTCCCTTTCATTAGCAATCTCATCCTTCTCTTGCAAAACAACATCAAGTCTAGCAATCAATTTTTATTTTCATTGTTAATGCCTAGACTTTTCTTTTTCAACAAATTATATTTTTCTATTAGTTTTTCACACACAATGGATAGTTCTTCATTCAAAGCATGGGGATCAACAAAATCATTTGAAGAACTAGCACAATCATCATTATCTAAGTGGGGTTCCGAATGTACCTCAAGGGAGTCATTCCCTTGGACCATGAAGCATTGTGAATCGGATTCTCCACTAGATTCCTCCGGTTGATTTGGCAATAGAAGCTCGGAGGTGGTGGTTGTTGTCAACAAATTCCACACTGCAAAGGCGGAATCAATGTTAGAAACACGTAAAAGATAATCTTTAGATAATGTGCTTCTAATGGCCTCAAGGGCTTGAGCATTGACCCCTATATGATTGCGATCTCAAAGATAGCATTTCTTGGTGGCCGCAAGAAAGACATGCAAACCTAGGGTCTTTAGGTACATGGACATCCTATACTTCCAAACAACAATGTTGGAAGGGTCAAAACTAGGTGGGGTCATGAAGTCCATGGCAAACTATATGAGTGTGCAAACACGCAAATGCAAACAATAGATTAGCAAGCAAGGATCTCACTCCTAGGATGTTAAGCCTAATATCAGGAGCACTAGCTCTGATACCAATTGAAAAACACTTAGAGGGGGGGTGAATAGGTGTAAGTGCTAATCTAGAACTAAATACAAAACTAAGTGCGCTAAATGCGAATATTGCAACACACTTAGTACAATCAACAAGTGTAGCCGAATTCCCCGTGAAGGGCTCTGGACTAACTCCTCTTGATTCCCCTTGAATGGGTTGAGGTGCTATGTGAAGCTCTTGTTGATTAAGTACAAGTGAGGCACACACAAACAACCAAGCATATACAAGATATAGCAATATGAAATATGCAAGGCACAATACAAATGCAAGCAATAGCAATATGAATATATGCAAGGCAACACAAGCAAATAGATATGTATGATATGAATGATGAATGATGCTTTGCACAATATAAAGAGAGAGCTTAGAGATAAGTGGATCAAACGCAAACACAATGATATGTTTCGAGGTTCGAGCACCCTTGCTCTACATCCCCGCCTACACCACCGTGTAGGATTTCCAATCCACTATACCGTCCACCGAGGACTCCCACCGAGGGAACCTTCACCGAGAAGGATTTGTACAATAATGGAGTACCGAACTCCTCTCTCAAACAAACACCTCCTCACACAAGAGGGGTAGGCCCTTAGCCAAACAACCACAACAACCAACCCTCTACCGAAGAGGGTTTATAGCCAAACTCCACCTCTCTCTAGAGGGAGCAAACCAATCACCCGATCACCTCTACCTAAGAGGGATACACAAAGAATAAGGGTGTACAACAAGTGGTTTCTTTCAACCACAAACAATCTCTCTTTTCTTTTCTCTTTTTCCACAAAAACAAATGATCCTAATAGATTAGGATAGAGGATAGCTCAAGTGTGGAAAACTAGGTGTTTGGAAAACAAGCAACAAAGAAAAACACTTGGGAAATTCTTGCAAAAGATATAGAATGAAAACCAAGACAAATCTCCCAAAATACTCTTTTCTTTGATTTTTCCAAAACCTAAAACAAATAAAGATGGAATCTTTTTGGCTCAAAAACTCTTTTGAAAACTTGTTTAAACACTAAACAAACTCTGAAATTTTCTTGTCAAAAGTCTTGTCAAAACAGCCCAAGAGATGGGGTATTTATACCTCCATCAGAAAACTAGCCGTTAGGCTGATGTGGCAGCCTGACAGGATGACGGTCGACCGGCCCGGTCGACCGCCAACGGTCAGAAATGTGACCGTTGGGCAACCACGGTCGACCGGCCCGGTCGACCCAAACAAACAGAGAGCTCTGCTCTCAGACCGGTCGACCGTCCGGGTCGACCGTCCCAAAGCTGCCAAACGTGCACAGATTTGTGCACGTCGGTCGACCGGCCCGGTCGACCGACTTCAGCCTAGTCGACTTGGTCAGTTGACTTAGTCGACTGGTTGAAGCCTAGAACAGAAACTGGGTCAGAGAAACAGTTTTAAAATATTTTGAAAAATCTTTTAAGTCTTCGAAAAATCCACAAAACTTGTTTTAACATTTTGTATTGAAACACAAACTTGTGATAAAAATTTCAAGACATATATCAATCATATCAATTCATTTTTGAGTCTTGCAAATTTTTATCAAAACAAAACTTGTATTTTTGTCAAACTTGATTTTTCAATACATGAATAGGATAGTCAAAATAAGTTTGTCTAGCAAGTTTAGAGCATGTATGTATATCTAGAATACATCTAATATACATAGAAATAAAGTAAACTTGTTTTGATCTACTATTCATGAAAACCAAATCCAAAACATAAAACTTTTGTGTGTTGTGCACTTGAGCATATCAACTATACTAAACTTTACAAATGGATCTAAACACACTATCTAAACTATGGATACCTAAGTCTTCTTGATGATCTTCATCTTCAAGTTGACTTGCTCCAAAACTCCATCCATGGGCTAGGCAATGTATGATCTTTAAGCTTTGGCCCTCGAATCATCATGAAAAGATTCTAAACTCCTTGTTGAAGCTAATCACCAACTAATATCTTGGTTAATGATCTGAAACTTAAACAACACAAGATTATTAGTAAACATAACTACATGAGTTAATCATCATCAAAACTAGGGTGGAACGCCTTTGGGCCAACACTCTTGTGGTACTAACATCTCATGCAAGTACCTACTCGACCTCCGGGCCAGCCCACTTCTCGAGCTACCCAATCGGAATTGGCCTTGCACCCTTTGGGTTTCGTGGTAGCTGGGAGTGCATTCAGATTGTTAGGTCTTTCAGCCACGCATGGTAGTGGAGTTTAGTGCTCAGCGATTTATTACTAGACTCGCTCGAACGAGAGTTATGCCGTGCACGTCAGATGTAGTGGTTAGACACTCTTTCTCGTCCATATGTATAGCTCCGCCTACGCTATAGTGATAACACACTACTTGTTGATCTTGCTCCAACTTGCTTAGCTTCGCTCGTTGTTTGCTTGTCCGCTCGCTATTTTTATTTTTACCTTGTTCATCCTCCAGGCTTCACCACTCCACTGATAGCTAGTTATTATTGTATTTACATGCGTGTGTATTAACACCTCTGTAGGTACTTACTTGGCCTTCAAGCTGTTCGAAAGGATTAATTGTATTGAAAAGAGTTTAGAGTAAACCGTTGGTTGCCGTGTACCGATAATCAAGAACTTCGAATGTATATGCAGGTCTACATTGCTCCTTCCGAATCACCGTTCGTAGCATAAGCCAGTACGGGTCGTATCCGCAGGGAGGGTTAGCGATAGAAGCATTCAAGGTTTATATTGAAATCTTCTTGAAGAAAAACGAAAGATCTTCTTTGTTTTAAGAAATGCAAAACAAAACGATGTGGAAGGTGAGTGGAAAATCTTTTGGTGTTTTGTAAAAGAAAGGAAGAAACGAGAATAAAGATGGAAGGAAAATAGAGATATTTGAAAAGAGAAAGTTTTTAGAAGAGATTTTTAGAAGTATGATATATAGAGAAGACATGACTAACTAACATTCTAATTTACTAACTTACTACTCTCGTTGGGTGATGCATGCCTCATATTGATTCATCGGCAATGGTATGTCTTGCTATGCCAAGTCCTTATGTTGTCCCATATCGAAGGTGTTTCTCATCTAGGCTAGTTGCCTCCTTGAATCATTGGCTCCCTAAATAGATTTTCATTAGTGGAACAAGGATAGTCACTTTTAACGATGCTAAGAAATATACAAGATTCATTAGTCCATCAAAGTTATAATAAAGCGAGCATGAAATAAGAACTTGTAATGTAGTCATTAGCATAGTGAAGTGCTCCATCTTCATGTTCCATCAAGGCACTTGTTCTAAAGACAAGGCTCTAAATGAGGCTCACATGAGTCATATGGAGGGAGAACATAGCATTTATAAAGAATAAAAAGCAACTCATCTTCATTGGAGGTAAAATAGACTTGAAGATTGCAAGACTTAAAGAAGAAAGTATCCAATGAATCATATAAGTTAGCAATCACCCAAGAGTTAGTAGTTAGTAAAATAAGAAGTTAGTTAGTCATGTTAATAATTAGCTAGACATGGAAATAAAGAACAAGAAACAGTTCATTATAGAAGTGAAATAGAAGAAAGTAAAATCTTAAAGAAAAATAATGCACTAGAACAAGAGAAGATGAAGATTGAAAGCTCGATCCTTGTATTGCGTTGTCACCGTCTCCAATTACAAAGATTGCTTACTCTCACTCTCTCTTTTCTGGATTCTAGAAGGAGAAAAAGAAATTATATAAGAGACTAAAAGAAAACCTAGAGAAACCCTAACAATTTCCCTATAAACAATGCTCTTTTCTCCTCCCCGATTATAGAGGCCCTAGGGGTCTATTTATAGTCTTCATGAGAGGAGGCCATCCCACTTCAGTCTCCGGATCAAACGCTGAAGTAACGGCCTAAAGATTGCCGCGGGTCCGCGGCATAAGCCGCGTTTTCGCGGCCGTTTCTTGGCCGCTGCACTAGCGGATTTTTATGCCTTTCTGTTGCATCTCATATCCCCAGTTGGATACTGTAGAAACTGAGAATGCGCTCTTGGATCTATTCAGACTTTGGCTTTTCTCTTGTGGGCTTCTAAATGTTTCTTTAATTCCTCAAAAATCACAATTGTTGGCCTCTCCTTCTCTATTAAACATTGGACCTGAAAAAAGAGAGAAAAAGCAGTAAAATTAAATATTTATTCAGATAAAGTATAGCATGGTGGTAGAAAATGATGCATAAGTGACTCCAATCACACCCCCATACCAAACTTTTGCTCGTCCTTGAGCAAAATAAGCAAGAGAAAAATCCTAACTAAATTATTACACCACTTTCATAGGTGACACGATTGCACTGAGCTCGTGCAACAAGCCGTTAAACCTCTAGGTAACCCTAGAGGAGGAGTGTTCTCTCCTGAGGGGTTTCAGCGGATTGCACCCACAAAATCCCAAAGAAAAAGAAAATGTCAGTGAAAAGAGAGAAACATTTTTTTATGATCCATTTCCTTCAAGAATTTCGGTGATCTATCGGTTTAGGGTTCTTCTAAACTTTTCTTTCTTTTTTATAAGTTTTCATTTGAAATATTGTTTTCAACTTAGGTTAAGTTTTCTAAGAATAAGAGAAACTGGATTCTGTATCAGGCCTAACACATATACATATGTATGAGGGATTTTTCTTAGACTTTAGTTCGTTTGTTCACACACACACACATATATATAATTTTATTTTATATATATATAATATATTTTTTAGAGTATATATTTACATTCTCTTAGCTTCATTAGGCTTTCTAATTTACCCATGTAGCGAGCCTTCTACCGATGACTCCCAGACCAGATGGTCTTAGGGCACCAGATGAAGATACATCCCTAAGGTTCAAGGTCTCGAGTAAACTAGGCCACGAATGCTAAGGACTCAACCACTTTTAGGCGTGACTGGTTATGCTTCTTCAGGCACAACCAATCAGCTTAATTAGTGATCAAGTTTTATTTATGAATATCTATATTTTATTATTATTATTTTTACCCTTTTTTTTATATTTATTATGTAAACAAAGTCACTAAGTCTTTGATTAATCCCTCAATATGTAAATGTATATAGTATTTAGAAAAAATCCAAAATCTAGCTATCTTTTCTATTCTTTCTTTCTTAACCTAAAGATCCAATAAAATTTCTTATTTCGACTTATATTAAGAAATCTTGCTTAGAATTCCTTAATACCTAAGATTAAGTTAATTCTTTTCAAAAAAAATGGATCAATATTTTTTATTTCAAGAAACCTAGAAATCTAAAAGAAAAGGTCTAGAAAAATCCTATGTTAGTAAGAAAAGAGAAACCTAGAAATCTAAAAAAAAAGTCTAGAAAATTCTTTAGTATCTACCCCCCATACCTATCCCATGTATTGTCCTCAATGTATGCAAGAAAATATACGCGTGAAATAGGAAAAGAAAGGTATCACCCCCGCCTTCGGCTTGGACCAGCGGTGGTGCTAGATCCAGCCGACTGTGATCACCGCAGACCCTCCTTAATGCGGTTTAGACGAGATGTTTGCTCCGCAACCTGTTTGCGTAGTCGAATCTGCCCCCGAAATATCTTCTTCATGCCTCGTCAAATGGTATACATGAAGGCGCGTGAATCAGCTGGGGGGTCCTGTTGCCAAAAAAGTCGGCTCATCCTCCTCTTCTAAAAGTTCCTCCGAAGAGGACTCCACAGGGACATCTTTGGATTGGACACTAGGAGTCCAAACCTCATGAAGACAACTATTGTAAGCGCTAGTCGCCCTCTCTTGTGCAACGAACACCCTATCATATGAGTCAAAAACTGCAACTGGTAAGAAAGTCCTACACAGACGAGCGCTCAAAACTGGTGCGAGTACTTTGCACCGCGTGTGCGGGAGGAGTTTGTGATGATACTATAAAAAATGAGTTTGTTGATACAAATGAAAACCCTAGGTGATTTTTAGCACCTAAGTCCCACTTATTTGTTCTTTTTTTTTTGTTCCGTTTTTGTTTTGTTTTTGTTTTTGTTTTATTTTACAAAGGAGGTTCCAAAATGATTTACAGGAGACATCGGGGAATGGTGTGGATTACGTGTTCACGTATAGACTGGATCACAAAGACCCAGTTCAATAACATTGTGTGACTCAGACTCCATGGTGAAAAATGGCTTTAGGCGTTGACCATTCACTTTGAAAGTGTTGCCATCTTTGGGATCGAAAATTTCAATGGCACTATGAGGAGAGACGTTTTGGACGATGTAGGGGTCTGACCACCTGGTTTTTAGTTTACTAGGAAAAGGTGGAGCCTAGTGTTGTACAACAGAACTTTTTGTCCCGAGACAAATTTTTCCTATGAATTGACTTATCATGGAAAATCTTAGCTCCGTGTTTAGATATCCGAGCGTTATCGTATGCATCATTTCGTAGTTCTTCTAACTTGATTATCTGCAGATTTCTCAAATCACCGGCTTTGTCTGAGTCCAAATTTAGTTATTTTAGTGCCCACATAGCACGGTGCTCTAACTACATAGGCAGATTGCAAGGTTTTCCAAATACAACTCTGTATGGAGACATACCGAGGATAGTCTTGTAGGCGGTCCGATATGCCCACAGGGCATCAATCAGTTTGATGGACCAATCCTTACGATTTTGTCCAACAATTTTTTTCCATATCAGTTTAATTTGTCTGTTGGTGACCTCCACTTGCCCGTTCGTCTGAGGATGATAGGCTGTGGATAATTTATGAGAGATGGAGTACTTCTGCATTAGGGCTTCAAAAGTCCGGTTGCAGTCCCGTTGTCACTAATTATCGCACGTGGGGCTCCAAAGTGAGAATGATGTTTTTCCCGTAAGAACTTGATGACAACTTGGTTATCATTTGTCCTAGTAGGAATAGCTTCAGCCCACTTAGAAACGTAGTCTACGACCACCAAAATGTATTGGTTTCCATAAGACAGAGGAAAGGGTCCCATGAAATCAATGCCCCATAAATCAAAAATTTCTACCTCAAGGATCGCTGTAAGGGGGATCATGTCTTTATGTGTGATCCGACCGTCATTTGACATCTGGCACAGAGCTTGCAGAAAGTATAAGCATCCTTAAAGAGAGTGGGCCAATAGAACCCACTCTGAAGGACTTTCTCAGCAGTCTTACGTAGACCAAAGTGTCCACCACAAGCCAGCTCGTGACAAAATGTCAATACGCTATGATGTTCATCCTCAGAAAGACACCTTCTAATTATCTGATCAGGGCAATATTTGAATAAATACGGTTCATCCCAAAAGAAAAACCGTACTTGTTTCATAAAGCGATACTTGTCTTGACCTGACCAATTTGAAGGTGTTTGCCCGTTGCAAGGTAATTTGCTATATCAGCATACCAGGGCTCTTTACACATCGTAAAGATGTGTTCGTCAGGAAAGTCTTCATTGATAGGTAAATCTCAATTGGTACATTAGGAATTCTCGAAAGGTGATCTGCCACCACATTTTCAGCGTCCTTTTTGTCTTTAATTTCCAATCAAACTCCTGCAAAAGAAGTATCCATCGAATCAGTCTGGCCTTTGCATCCTTCTTTTGCATTAAGTATCTAAGGGCGAAGTGATTAGTGAAAATCGTTGTCTTAGATCCCAGTATGTATTGGCAAAATTTTTCCAACGCAAACACACAACTGCTAAAAATTCCTTTTCAGTTGTCGTGTAATTTAATTGGGCCTCGTTAAGCGTCCTACTAGCATAGTAAATCACGTGTTGCCTGTTATCAATACGTTGTCCGAGAATAGCACCTATAGCATAATCGGAGGCATCACACATGATTTCAAAGGGCCTAGTTCAATCAGGCGCCGAGATTATTGGCGCCAAAACAGTCTGTGTTTAAGCTCCTCCCTAGCTTGTAGACATTCTTTATCAAAATTGAAGGTGACTGAGTTTTTACCTGCACGCAAAAATAAAATATAGATTTAAGAATTAAGGTGTGCAAGGTTCTCAATACTAATCCGCTGTAGCAAGGCTATGCGGGTCGTGATCCTCAGGGAGGGACTAGCGATGGAAGCGTTTGTAAGTTTTACTCTAAAAATTTATCTTTTTATTATTAGCAGTGGTATTTACAATGAATAGTATTTACAATGAAGTGAAGAAAAGAATTGTGGAAGATGTGGATCAAACTAAAGAAAGAAAATAAAGAAAACACGTACGAACCTCTTCAGCCTGCTTACCTTTGATCCGTGCGATGATTTACCTTTTCTCGGAAGACTTGGCAAGTATGGCGTATAGAAGTTAATCGCCATAAGCCATCAAGGGATCTTCGTTGGCTAGGAAGTCTCGAAGCAGTTGGGTCTCATTGTTCACAAGGCATTAGAGAACAAATAGAAGAAAGAAAATAGAAACAGAGAAACACAAGAATAAACAAGAGATGAAAAACATAAATAATAACAAAAACGAACCTTAAACGGATTTCATTAACAATGGAAGATAAGCGGGATTATACCGCTGTCACCTCAGTACAAGCGAAGACTCCATCCTCCATGAAAGTTTCCTCCACTCTCAGTTACAAATTTACAAAATAAAAACGAAAATAAAATCTAACCTAAAAACTAAACCCTAGCTTTTGGCCCTTGGCTTGCTCTAGACTACTCTGTATGTTGCACTGCAGGGGGTATTTATAGGCGCAGAAGGTCGAAGAGTCCTGGATAAACCTGCCCACAAAAAATTGAAAACTGATCTCATCTAAATTGCCGCAAAATCCTGGTTTTTGCCTCAATTTTGCGGCAAAACTGGCTCTTCTGGCCACGTGCTTTGGCGCGTGGCCTCTCCCGATCCGTTCATCTGGGAGTTGCTTCTGGAAGTGTGATCCTGGCTCTTCATCTTGGGATTTCGAGATAACTTAGAAATCAAGTTACCTTAATCTCAAATATCCCAAATCTTTTATCCACGAATTTCCTTCTTATCTTTGGCTTTTATGCTCATCCTGCAAGAGTTTAGGGTTGGGTAGAATTCTATCCTTCCTCATCTTTAATAATTGCAACTTTAGCCCTTGTATATTTGCACTTTGACAATTGATATTTGCGCTTTTGCACCTGGGCTTCAAACATGGGCTTGGATCTGGGCTTTTGGGCTCTTTTATGCTTTATTTATTATTAAAATAATAATTCGAGGCCTGCACACATTAAATAACAAATATTAATAAATGTGCATTATAATATGAATAAATGTGCAAATGTGATGGTAAATATGATGACAATTATGCATTTTTTACTACTAATCACACCCCCACACTTATCTTTTTGCTCGTCCTCGAGTAAAAATCAAAAAGAAAAAGAAAAATCTAATCTAACTAACTCACTTTCGTAGGAATCACGGTTGCACTTAGCGTGTGCAACAAGCCGTTAAACCCTTAGGTTACCATAGAGGACGAGTGTTGTCTCGTGAGGGTTTTCAGCGGATTACACCTACAAAATTCATAAAAAAGAAAATATTTGAATTATTATTGAAGAGACTAAGTAGTCTATAAGTTTTAGGATCCTCATTTTTATTCATTCTTAGACTTAGTCTTTATAAAGTAAATTGTTTTCATTTTAGATAAGGGTCAAAATTGAACTTCTAATATAGTCTTTTTCGTTACCAAAAATCATATGCATCCTTGTAACTTGGCTAGAAATTCCTTAACTTAGACTCTCATGCCTCTTTAATTTTTTTTTTTTTAATATGTATAACTCATCTAATTTTCTTTCGTGTAAGCATCAAGGCTTCTTGAGGCCCTCATACCTAACTAATTGACTCTTAGATGTGTTAATACATATCTCATATTCTTAGTTTTATTAGGCTTTCTAATCCACCCATGTAGCGAATTTAAAGTCGATGACTCCCAAACCGGTTGGCTTTAGGGCACCAGGTGAGAACACCCCGCGGACTCAAATTCGAGTGAACTAG
Source organism: Agave tequilana (assembly GCA_038442645.1). NCBI lineage: Eukaryota > Viridiplantae > Streptophyta > Magnoliopsida > Asparagales > Asparagaceae > Agave > Agave tequilana. The sequence continues at coordinate 88,385 of JAVJIF010018931.1, forward strand.
GCCCCAAAACTAAGGACTTTATTTATTTACTCACCTTTAGGCATGAATACTTATGCTTCTTCTTGAGGCACATGTATCAGCTTAATTGGTGAATTTTTTTTTTCTTTTTTTTTCTCTCTTTTTTTTTTATGAGGCACAAGGTCTTTGTCTTAGAATCCTAGATATCATTTGGTATGCACATTTCATTAAGGTAAAAATTAAGACTAACTACTTATTCAATTTCTCTCCTATACTTAAAAATTCAACAATTTATTTATTTTGACCAAGTTTTTAGAAATCCTAATCATGATTTTCTAATCCTTAAAACTAACTTAGGTTTCTTTCAAAAAAAAAAAAAGTCAAAATACTGTCCTTTTTATAACATGTTTTTTTTTTATTAGCAAATTTTGTTAGTGTCTACTTATGTTAGTATGTTAGTAAAGCCCACCCCCACACTTATCTCATGCATTGTCCTCAATGTATGAATGAATGCATATATGCATGAAACAGAACAAGGGAAGGCGGAAGTTACCTTAGGGTGGTGGTTCCGGAGGTGGTCTAATTGGTCCACGAAATGCGGCCCAATCAAGTTAACAGATAATTTGGTGGAACCCACCAGAAACTTTCCTTACATAACCCACTAAAATATATATATAATCATTTTTTAGAATTTCCACCCCATCAAATTTCCAAATTTCATAATAAATTTCAGAGTTAATTGTGTCAACCTCCTTGTCCCAAAATGGAGTATGAAAAGATGGAATTATTGACTTGGACATTATAGGTGCGGGAACGAATACCGACTCAGGGAAGAAGCTCAAATCAAGTAAGGGCTTAGGAGTCGGGTTAAGTTCAGGAAGTGGGTCCAAATCAATAAGTTTAAGCTCAAGTCCACAATCATCTTCCCACAATGGCATGTGACTCAATGTTGGTGATTCAAGTTCAGGAATGATAGGTGTGGGAATCAAAACTGACTCTAAAAGATTACCTAATTCAGGTAACAGAATAGGAGTCAATAATGATTCAGGAATTTGAACTTGATCATAGATTTGAGAATCTAGGTCACATATCTCATTGGGTTCAATGTAATAAAAAGAACTTGCCAATTTATCCATAGGATTTTCAAAATTGCACAATTGGTCAAGTTCAATATGATCATTTGAAATGGGTGATTCAATTTCATTATGAATTGGAACAGGACCCAATGTTGACTCGGGAAAAATGAAATCAGGTGGAGACACTGGAGTCATTATTGAATCAGGAAGTAAAATTGAATCATCAAGTGGGAGATCATGATCATATTCATGCTCAAGTTCTATTCAGGAAAGGAAAAACTTGCCAAATTATCAAGAATTGGAGTTTCAGCAAGTTCACATGATGGTACTGAATTAGAATCTTGTTGTCCAAAGCAACTTGGTTCGTCGGCTCTAAGCGAATGGTCAGCGAAAGCAGAAATGGCCGAACTGTGAGAACGTAAAGATTGAACCATCATATCTATATCATGATCACGGGCTAATCTAGCCTGAGTCATGGCAGCAAGCATCCTTTCATAGTCGATAGGTGCATCATGTTCTGATTGGACTTGAAAATAGGAAGGGTAATCGTGATGAAGTTGTGAGTCGGTGGACTCACGCATCATCATGTCTAAGATTGATGGTGACTATTGCTTGGACTCATTCATACTTATCATTTCCCCGATAGATGGATTTCTATTCTGAATGGGTGGATCTGAGTATGAATCTTGGGAAGAATGTGGACTAGATAGATATGGAGGACAATTTGGTCGAGAATTAGACTCGGGGGACTCGAAACCCCATAAACTCTGTGACGAGTTGAAATTATTATGGAAATTATAGTCATAAGATGGAGGGTGTGGGCTATATTCATTCGGATAAGACCATTCCGGCACACTAGGTTGGTCAAAGTTATGATATGCCGGGTTGGTAATATCCGAATAATAGTTTAGGTGTGTAATATGGATTAAAATAGGAATTATTATTATATGCCATATCACACCAACACAAACAAAACAAACAAATAAACAAACAAAAAAGAAAAATTCTAACCTAAGTTAGGGTAGACCTATGACCTAGACGACTCCTAACTGGTTAGACTGTCCACGGGAGGTAGGGTGCAGACTTTGACCACAAGTTAATCAGCCAGGTCAGGGCAAGAGTGGTGGGAGGTTTTCCGTCAAAGACGTTCCTTAATTAAATAACCACCAATCTTCGGGCTTTCGGCCCTCAATCCCTTTCCTAGACACTGATTTGACAAGAGTCAACTTCCAGCACTGTTCCCCCTTAGGATAATCTCCTATTGAGTCCGAGATGTCCCTAGGGCCAACGTCTACTAATTTTTAAGTTAGGCTTGGGTTAGTGAGTGCTTGGGATATGATTTTTGGGCTAAGGAAGGGTGATGAAATCCCCACTTATCTTGTTAATGGGTTATGCCCTTAAGATGAATTAGTGCAAGTGTAAAGCTGTAGAAAAGTAATCACTCAAGAAAGCAGTAAACAACCAAGAGTGTTTCCTAATCTATATGCTATACAAACGTACCTTGTCGCCAGCACTCTTCAACAGTAAAAAATAAATAAATTGAAAAGACATGTGCCTAATATGCAAACGTCTAATCAATTTTTATCTTTACAACAAATAGTTTACTGTTGAATTAATTAGCAGTATACAGGTTTATCACAGAACAAAATCAACTGAGCAGTAAACAGTATTTATAATTTGCAGCAACCTGCAAAAATATCAATCAGTAGTTCTCTACTGTTGCCGCGTTTCCGCGGCTCTGGCCGCGGATCCGCGGCAATACAGTAGGTTCTGGTGCTCTGCCTT